>JAQGBX010000033.1:0-61142 GCA_034698745.1 Megaphyllum sjaelandicum
ATAATGGTGTTTCCCCCCCCCCTCGTGGTGGCCCTGTGCGGCCGCACACTTCGCACACCCCTAAGCACGGCTCTGCCTACGGTATCAGTACTTGTTAACAATCTCGACCTCGAGAATTGTTGTAATATACAGGATGTTTCAAAATATATATACAGTATATATATAACACAGAAAACGACTCCATCTTGCTTTTCTTTGGCTATGTAGCTGGCTGGCCTTCGCGTCATATCATTGGCCACTCATGGCACACCCCCCAAGAGTGGTTTACTCCGTGGGGAATAACAAGGCCATAAATCTTTTTAAATTTGCAACGGGCCATAAAACTGTCAAATAAGTTTCCCGTCCCCCATCCGGGATGTATCCAGGTCATATAGCGCCATCATTTGGCGACAAAGGACAGCTAAATCTAACTCTTGATCGCATAAAAGGGGTCAAAAAAATCAAACAATTTTTACCCGGGAAAGGCCGGGTATTACCGCTAGTTCTCTATATACATTTTTATGGTAGATGGAGAACACAGTGACAAACAATATTTTGTTAATGAAAGTACGAGGTTTAAGTCCGATTTTGGCGCCAGGGGTAATTTAAAGAGATCTGATGGAGCTGGTACAAATACGAATGGACGTGACGGTGGAAATGTTTATTTACAAAAGGTGCTCAAAGTTGCGACCACCAACACCATTACTTGCACGACAACGCCGAAGCGTTGATTGCTGTAGATGTTGAAACAACTCGCAGTTCTTGTGCCTGGTGGAATTGTTTGTTATATGTCTGGCAATCAGTGCTTCGACGTTGTCATGCATGTAATAGTGCTGTTGGTCAAAAAATTGAGCACCTTATGTGAATAAAAGTGTTTATAGTCATGTCCATTCGATTTTACACCAGCTCCATTACATCTCTTTAACGCTCCAAGGCACCGAAAGATAACATCAACGTGAAAAAAATTCCTTGTATAGCATTTCCAATATACATGTAGATTTGTACAAAGTTTGGCAACACCCTGCACGGTGTTGATGTCTGTTTCCGAAGTGCGGCCTGTTTCAAGGTCATTCCATCAGTATTTTAGCACAGTATACGTAATATAAGTAGTGATGTTTTGGTGCGAAAAAACACTGCAGCACCGCCCAGTTGGTTGAAGTGATCAAGTCGCCCTCAGTCATGCCCTGTGCTTGTAAACGAATCGTAGATGGGCGTGGCTTAATCTTAGTGATCACTTCAACCATCAGGGCGGCGCTGCGGTGTTTTTTAAACCCAAAAAAGCGGGCGGCGAGTGCACCTATACTAATATAACGTATAGGCCTACTGTGATTTTAGGGCCCACGCCACACCAACTTATTAAAGCAGGACTTGCAGTTGAGTTGCGGCAAATGCATATTGCTGCATACACATTTATAGTATGTGTCACGAAACATTTTCCAAAAGTAGACTTAATTGCATTCAAAAGTGGTCGAATACATCGAAGTTTATACTCATTTTACTAAACATGTAAAGAGAATTTCGGGTTAGACTCAAACGTTGTTTAAACTTAAGCAGTCGACTTCGACCTATATTCCAGAACAGCATCGGGTCTTAGTTAATCATAGCAACCCAATGATGTACAGTGCATCAACACCTACCGTCCTGTCTTTTTTATCTCTTTATCTCGTTTCTATGAATAATTAGTCTACCATAATAAAAATTGTTCCCCAGTCGTTTTTTGTCCTCGCCAATCACAATGTCATCTGTCGAAACTTGAAATTCTTGGCAGAACAAATGGAGTAATGAGTAAGTCTTAATTTGTCTTCGTTTTTGTTTACAGCTGCCGACGAGCCGCGTGACAGGTAAGAAAAAACAGTTGACCTATTTTTTTTCTTAGAGCTCTATCTCTTACTTTCCCGTAAATTACATAAACGAAGATACCATCTTATTAAATACAAAATAGAACTGTTTGCGTTTGATGATGCAGGCGCACCTAACTGAACCATGTAGTACGCGATTTTACACGTAGACAACGCATGCTGTTGCTGTAATTGCTCGGTTTTTATATTTTCGAAGAATCCCCGTCTTGATTTTTTATGTTGGCACATGTTAAAAGATGATTACAAAACTGCCTGCAGCTTAAAAATATGTGCCATTGAAAGTATCCTTCACATAGATCCTCTTTTGGATCCAAGAAAAGCTAGAGGAAGGAGGGGGGAGGGGGGAAGTCCAGCTATGCGGAGAAAATTCATTCGATATGCTGTCTTGCTAAAATAGCATGTACATAATTCATTGAAGAAGTCTCAATTTGTTCTGGCACTGAATTACCGGACCTTTTTATGCATGCTTTTACTGCAATGAGGTTCGTGTTTGTGAGAACGAGCGAGACAACTGGACACTCGGTGCTCACATTTTTGCGAAGAAACCTTTTATTGTAAAAGTTTTTAGATGAATAATTACAAAAGCTTGCTGTTCCGGGGTAATTGTCCGAACATGGTTGGCCATTTTCGCGTCTTCTGCTCTGCATTAGGGTCGACTTCCAGCAAGACGAATGCTTTGAAATGTTCTGGTTTCGAATTTGGCAAAGTTTAAGCATTCGCTGACCTGCCCGCAAATGTTTGCTGTCCCAAATGTATAAAAAGGTCTCTCGGTCCTGTCTTTTACCAATTCGCAAATTCCGCCAACTCGGCACCAGTAGTATAAACTTTTTCGATGCAAAAGGAGGTTGACAAACGCGATGACGTAGCGCTTAAAAATAGCCATCGTCTTCAGGGAGGTTTGTTTTTGTTAGCAGCCCAATGACGCCACTAACCTTGTAAAAAGCATTTATTGATAAGAGGTAGGTTTACTGCATGCTACGCGTTACTATAAACACAAAGCATTCCATAATAAGACACGTTCGTTTTGTTTCCTGTTTTTGTTGAATGTTGATACAGCTGCCATGAAATAGCGTAAAGCGGTGATTGCCTGATGAAGCCGTTCGAAGTTGACGTCACGCGCCGAAAGGGTGCTTGGTGCGTGACGTCATAAGCACCCGGATCGAGCATCCAACGATTTAGTTATCGATGTGATACAAACCATGTTTTTTTTTTTAAGCCGTGGGCTTACGTGTAAGTTATTATTACGAAATATTATGACGGGACGAGGCACTTATTGTAGGTTTTTCTGTATGCATTTGGTGGTTTATGGAAATTAACGCTTTTACGTTTGGTCGTATAAATTACAATTGTATGAACTGCTTAAGTTATTTGAAATTTATATCAACTACTGTCCGATATAAAAGCCCGCCATAAAACAAGTATCTGCAATGACAAACTTTAAAAACACTGCTGCGTTAGCAACTGAATTTATTGACAAATCTGAACTTCCTTTAAAGGGAACAATTCGATCTCTATCAATTATTGCTTAAAAACACTCCCTCCCTCTTTAAAAAAAAACGTTTTTCAACGCAATTGTTTACAAATGATCATTATGATGACGCTAAAAGTCTCCGAAAATGTGTTCATAAACGTCATCTGTAGGAATATGTGCCAAATTTGGACGAAAAAAAATGGCTTACGTGTAGGTGGCGCTAAATGGTGATTCACGGTCTTTTAATAAAACTGCTAAAATTGAAATAAAAAAAACCGTTGTGTTAATTTATAGTGCTTTCCTTTCAAGATAAATTATCGTTTTATTTTTCTTGTAATGTTTTCTTCTAATTTATTTAATCTGAAATGCACTCATTCATCCAAATGGTAATTGCCCCTGAAAGAGGGCAAACACTGCTATCAGCAAGTTTCCCTTTAAATTATGGAACTGATATGCATTTTTTTACGCTACAGCCCTAAAATCAACCATTTGAAAGGTGTAGAAATTCATTTAATACGGAAGAATGCGCCAGCCCGTTTATCCCCGCGCCATCACTCTTAATTGTAAGCGTCTCTAGATGAGCCTTAACCCTATAAGCTCGCAGTGATTGCCCCCGTAGAGGGGCAATCACTACGAGCTTAGTCATTGGCGGTGAACATTTTGAACAATTTCCCGTTTTTAAATGTTATTTTTGTGAGTCTGACACATATATATTTTAAAATTTATATTGCGAAAAATAATTTAATGTGGAAATAATTTGCTATTTCAAACGCGAATTAGAAATTGTGAACAATTTAACGCACATTCCGTCCAATTCGCTGTTCAATTATTTTCATATTTATTTATACCTATTTAAATATAATCGAAGTAATGCAAACTTATTCTCTAAAGAAATCGAGGAAAAAAATCAACGAGGAATTATTTCCACGTAGAATACAATGCACTGGACAATGTGATTGAGTGGTAGCATTCGGTAGACGCGGATTCGATTCCCGGGTCGGCAATCTTCATTTCGGTTTTTCCATGCTTCCCACAATACCCCATGCGAATGCTATGAGAGTTTTTATGTTAATTCCGTCATGATTCCTTTTCATCCTTTTCCATCCCGCCCTCTTCCTATATCGAAATATTTTGCTACTGTTGCCGGTCCCAAGCCCGGGTAAGTGGACCGGTTCGGAAATCGATGGCAAAACAAATGTGAAACAATGTACGGTATTTCTACTTTATGGCTTACTGTTGTGGTACGTCAAACGGGGATTAGTGTTTTAAATTTTACCATCAAAGCTGATTTTCAAATCGATTTTGTACAAAAATACTCGATCGTTATTCATATACTGTACGGTAATGACGATGTTGCGATGATTGCACGTGTATTACGTAATTATTAGCCAGCTCCACCATTTTCCTTTTCGTTCTGGGCAGCCACCTCGAGGTACTGCTGACTGTCGTTAAGTAGGGCATTCGTAGTTCCAGTTGAAAGCTAGTGGACTTGTAATGGTTACGTTAAGTGAATACGCCTGTTCCCGCGTGGGCGCTTTATGGCCTTGCTGCCCCCTGCGCCCTTAAGCCGCCATCACCACCACCACCACGTTAAGTGAAGGTGAAAAAACCCCAAAAAACAACCCCATCAACCTTCACGCGTGTTTGCGACGCTGCAAACAGAAAGGTGAGACCGTGTGTATGCGCAGGTGTGACATCACCTTTTGCACGCGCGACTTCAATCGACGCCAGCCCACGAGGCGTCACCCCACGCCTCCTTGGCCCTTACATGGACATCGTATTTTGGCGGCTCGTTTCCAGATGGTACACGAAGAGCCACCCAGGCGGAGTCTCCCACCTGGAATGCCGCACCTCCACCTTATTTCGAGCTTCCTCCTTTTTACCGTAGTCGTACATCATCACCACCTTCACAATTCCACCAATTTTTTCCCCCCTCGCCCCACATAGTCCCCTGCCACTAGAGGGTGAGAGACCCACCCCCAGATTCTGGCGCGGGCGAAGAGCGATCGGCTGGTTCCTATCAGATCGGTGACAGCCAAAATAGCGTTTGGATCTTTCACAAGTATGCTCCTGCCTTCACTTCTCCCTTCTCCGATCGTTCGTCGTTCTCGAAGATAGTTCGAAACCCGTTGCTCCGCTCTCTGGGGGGGACTCGACCCTTCGTTTCCCGCACGCCATGAGCAGCAGCCTTTTCTCGTCGTCGAAAAGGAGTAGCGTGTCCAGCTCCAACGTGTCCAGCTCGTCCAACGTTTCTAGCTCCAATGTGTCCAGCAGCTCGGCTTTTTCCAGCACCAGAAAGTCCAGTGTGAGCAACGTTGACCAAAAGGTCAGCAGTAGCAGCGTTTCCTCCTCGTTGAGTGCCAGAAACGCTTCGGAATATTCCAATGTCAGCTCCAAGGAGTCGGCGAGCTCCAGCAGCCAGAAAGCGGCTGCCTTGACCGAATCGAAATCTGAATCACAGGCAGAAAGGTAAAATTTCCCTTCATCTTCTCCCACCAAACAACGCAATTTGTGATCGCAACTGAGCGATTGTCGAAAGTTGCAAAACTTCTAAGTGTCCGAATCCGAATTTGGTAGTTTTGGAATCGACAAGAGGTTGCGATGTGCCTTTTAATGAGCCTGTGGCGTCTGAATATGTGTAAACTACATACAGTATAAAATTATATAAGACTCTAAAACAATGATCATTGGCGATCATTAGGCCATTTTCTGTCAAGGAAATGTAAAGGATTATTCGAAGCCCACATCTAAGTTTTATGGGCTTCGAAATGTACGTGCTTAAAAAATGCAAAGAAATGACGAAGTTTGGATTATCAGTGACCAATAAATGATGACACCTTGTCCTGTACGATCCATTTCAAAGATCGGATGTAACCGAGCTAGCTACCCGATACTAAGAGATAGCGTGTAATTATTGTACTCGTATTTGTTCAGAGTCGAGGTACTTTATTTGCATTGCACAAAAATTGTAAATTACTATTACAAGTTATTGAAATTTGGCATTGCGAAGAAATGATTTTCATTTTAAAACGTTAATTAAGGTGAATACATTGGATTTTATTGAATTTTACGACACCTTGGTTTTCTCAATAATTCAATTTCTCATATAAAATGGTCTCATTGGATAATCAGTGTGGCACCGAGAGTTATTGACCCTCATCCACCCTTGTCTTATATAATGGCGTGATGAAGGCTAAGTTTTATACTTAGAACTCCTCGGTTTCCTTATATAGCATTTTATGTCCTATTTATACAACTTCCCATCTAACCATATCATGGCAACCAATCAGATTTCTCGAATCCTGTAGTGTTAATTGGTAGGCGAGTCTTAGGGATGTACAGCTCTCCAAAAATTGTCTGGCAATTGTTCACTTTCTTCGAATAGCAGCACGGTCTCTATTCTTACTATGCGTAATACTCGAAAATAGGTTTCTAGTGTGAAAAATAGGGTTTACACATTTCTGGAAAAAACGATCCCGGGGAAAATTTAAGGTGGCCAGAAGAATCTTAGAAAGTTTGAAGGAATTTATGGACGAAATAGCGCTGTTAAAAATAGTACACGCTCAAAGGGGTTCGTGCACGCAGTTTTGTACGTTGTGCGAGTTCGTTAAGATAACCTTTATAAAGTTATTCTCGAAAACATTTTCTCACTCATTTGGCCTGAAAAAATATCAACAGCAAGAATTGCAAAATTAATGAACGGGATCAATTTTGGTCAGTGGTGGGTATACCTTAATTGCACAATGCATAAAATTGCGAGTGCGCTCGTATGATGATAATCGTATTTTCAACAATATTGTCAAAGATGAAACTCAAGTCCTTGCTCTTCGAAGACCTTTGAAATACTTTAAAAAAAACTTTGATTTTAATGGATGCGTCAACAAAATGTATTTTAGGTTACAACTTAAAAATCTAAATTGCAAGTGAGACACACCGATGAAAGGAAAACCATCGTTGTTGGTATTTATTTCAATGGTGGCTAAAGAATAAGATTCTGCACTAAGGGGTCTCAACCCCTTCTGGCATTATTTCTATGGGTTGTTGATTGTTTCTTCTAGGTTATTTCTGGTTGGAATGGTTTATTATAAAATTATTAGACTCTTTGAGGTAATAGGTGGCTACTCTGAAGAGTATCCACATGTGTGTTTCTTTGAAGTTACAAAGGAATGAGTCGTAGAAGTTTTATAGTACCGGTGAAATTTGCCAGAGGTTTGTTGGTTGATGTTATTGTTTTGATATTGTTGTCAGTGAAATCCAGCAGTAGGAGTGGCCATGTGAGAGGAGTTCCGGAGCATATAGGGTGCATGGGGCGGTTATGTTTTGCCTGAATGGTCCTTTTTTAAGTAGATATTATAAATGTTGACTGAAGTTTAAGTGCATTTAAATATGGTTGCACTGTAAAGAAGAATCTCATTGAAAAGTTAGCATTTACTCCCGTACACACCAGGATTACTGCAACACGTTAACCTTCAAAGCCATTAGAACTTCAATACTTTCCTGCTGGCTCATGCGGCCGCGTTTGATGGCTGCGCGCTGCCAAGCAGTATTGTTTGACATGTTTTCATTACAAAACATCTCAATTTGGCAAGGGAAGAATACAATATGGCCAAATGTTACGTGAGATTGTTGCTTCGGGGAGATTTCTCTCACGTGTTTGTCATCAGCCAGGAACGCTGAAATGCGCAACGTAAGTTTGTGCGTGCGGAAAAAACACCGTATCTAATTGCCTTCGAAATCGCAGTCTGGATTATGTGGACTTTTTCTGTTTTGCACTAATAAACAATTGGGACCTTCCGTGTCACTCGATACGACGTTGCCTTGGCATTTTTCAGCTCCGATATATTCTTGGCTCTATTATGCATCTGAAAGAGGGCGAGAAAAAGGTTTTTGGAGGGTGGAGTGCATTTGAAAATAGGAGCAAGAACATTTTTTTCTCCCTATCTCTCCTAACGACTGCCTAGACCAAGACCTGAAAACCCACCTGGGAGCTCGTTAATCATTTCGAGACTCAAACTCAACCTTCCCAGAGTGTGAAAACTTGGCTCGATATTACTTTTTCGCGAAATTTTTAGCGTGAAAAAATGGCTTTTTTGAACCCTGAATCCGAAAATGAGGGCCACAGAAACAAACCGAAAAGGTCTTCTGTAAAAGATATCAGCCTGACATTGGAACTTTATCTCTCTTCTCCGTGTCCTCCGGACGAAATATCGAAAAAAAGTCAAGAGTTCGGACATAACCATCTCGATGTTGCTAGACGTTTATAGACTTTGAATTTTTTTTTAAAAAATCGAAACATATCCGAAGACATTCATTGGAAACATCTTTGTTTTACTATACTTCTAGAAATTGAAATTGAAATTGAACACAAACGTCATCTGACATCTAGAAAATGCTTAACCTTAAAGCCATTCTGTTTTTGCAGTTTTCTGCTTTGTTTGTAAAATTAATGACAAACTCTTTTTAAAACATTGTCTGAGATTTATTTAATATTTAAGCTTTGACGGATTGTTCGGCAGCTCAATTTTGTATTATCATCGTATCCATCAGCAAATGTTAAACTTTACTTCTAGCAATTATTCGCAGTTATACAATATGTATAAATTTTGCGCTTTCTAATAAAGATCTCGAAGCAAACATGCCGAAGAGTCTGAAATTTCAGCTTTCAACTCGCGAACGCTCGGGGTACGTAACGAAAAATGCTCCCAAAAATGTAAGCTCATCCTTATAGGAATGAAAGCCAAAAATATCCGGCTTTTCTATGTCTTGACATCTACGAGTGGGAAGCTTTTTTATGAACTAAGAAGCGAGGAAAAATGGGGATACCCGGCGGATGGGCTAAGTAGTTCGTGGCACATAAGAGGGCGCAATTAGCTGAAAATATCGAAAGTAATGGCTCGAAGGCCAACCCGAATATTTGAAGCTGTTTGTTTTCGGTTGAAATTTGAAAACAGCGCCGTCAGTTCAGAGGCTGTGCAGACGCGAGAACTTTTATCATCTAGATATTACGCTACGCGTTTAAGGGGCTAGTGAAGAAAGGGCTGCTATAGGTTTTAAATTTAGGTTGGCAAGGCTACCCCAACGACCCGAGCCTGCCAAAACTCATCCGCAAATATCGAAAGAGTTGAAATTTTGCACCGGTTCGGCTATTCTGACAAATGCAAAAAAAAGAAATAATGCAAATTATTGAACCAAATGCTCCTCCCTTCACATTCGAGTTTTTACTGAGCGCGGAGTAATTCATGCATTGTGAATTCGGTGAATCTTGCAGCAGAAACTCGGAGGTAGTCTAATCTCACCAAAAACACTTGCCTCCGAGTAATTTACATAGATTAATGAATTAAGTCACGTGATACCGACGTGGTCACGTATATAAGGTGCATTGCATTTTCCCAAGTCAAGTGCATAAAGTCAGTTTCAAAACTATAGGCTATAGCAAATGATGTTGGTGGTTTTTAATTTTTCGTGGAATTTTAATAAAAAAAAGTACGATAGGAAAAAAATCCACGTAAATAAGCTACGTGTCTTTTGTGTCCAATTTGGGTTTTTGCCATGTTTAAATTTTCTTGATGATCAGTTGATGAACAGTTGAAAATGTTTCAAATTTGTGCTTGGTAAAACTTGGAAATGCAAAGACTTTTGTGCTAGCATTTGAATATGCACTATACTCTATAGTGTATCGCCATTCTTTGATATATTCTAGATAGAGGTCTGTGACGCCACGATGTCGTCATCGGAGGTCATTGATATTTAATTTTCACACGCACCCAATGGTAATTGCTTTCGACCACCTTGTTCACGCCTCGTTCTCAAAATCCTGGTAAAGCCAAGTTAGCTCCAGACTTTCTTTTTTCTCGAGATTCAAAACCCGTCTCCGCAGCTGCATTAGAACCGTTTTCGCCTATAATAGACCCGGGTTAATTCTCAATCCCAGCCTTCCCCCTAAAAAAGGTACTTTGCCGAAATACTCGGGTTGTAAGTTGAGTTTTCCGAACAGACGATTGGTCGCATTCTTTATTATGGCAGAGTGGAAGTGCGTGGCTTGAATTACTGCGGTATAGGCGAAGTGCACTCGGTCCTCAGCTTTCAGTCTTTTTTAAAATAGTTAATTTAAGAAAAAAAAAATCTCGCACCACTCGTCTGGGAGTGGCGACAGAACGCGGGTGCCTAGTGAGACGTGGCTCGATCATTTAATCCACTAGCTGTAGGGTGCACCCTTTGTGAATTCGTACATTTTGGGATTACACATATAGGCTTATGTCCCGAGTTTTTGGATTTCTGAAATTGTGCAGTGCTTCGTTTTCCCTCGGTGATTGTTCATGGCGGTTCACCTTCTGCTGAGCGAACCTGAGTTTTAAATCCAAATAATTGCGAAGGTTTTTGGGCGATGGAGAGCAGCAGCGGTGAATCGGAAGATGACGAAAGGTAAACTCGAGTTGGCCACTCAGTGGTGTTTGCTCGCGAGAGTTGCTCTCTTGCAAGAGGTTGTTTTGCTGCTAAGAGTTGCTAGTGCCAAGGTGAGGAGCCCCCTGCTCCTGTTTGGAGAATCCCATGCAGATGGGTTCGGGATGATTCATGACTATGAGAAAAAAAAAACATGGAGACAGAGATTGCGTGATGGATTGCCATTGTCACTGCCAAAATGTCTCTCGAAACACACCTGGGGCATATTTTGACTACTCACTCCCCGCTTTGAATTATTCCCATATGGAGCAGCGCGCACCCTGCAATATTAACTAAGGTGGTCAACAATCCTACAAGTTGCAATGGGAAACATTGATTTGAAATTTTGCGCTAAAAGTTTTGATTGAAAGCAAAATTGAAAACGAATATAATTTAAGGAGTGTGGCGTATTTCAAATTATTTTCATATTTAATTATAAACAACAATTTATGGGGGAAAGTTATTTCTCGAACATAAAGGATATCTACGAACCTTGGAACAATAATTGTTCGCGGTATATCTATTATTTGGTAGGGGTTACTTTCGAAATTGAATCATTACCTATATAGGCTTTATACTCTACATGTATATCTCCAACAAGAGAACGCCAAAGGGCCAAATATGTAGTTAGAAATGTTACGAAATAAGTCGAACAGCAAACTAAACATTGCACCATATAATAAAATACAAAAAAGGGACTTGCAAACTATCATGTCTATTCATTTAAATTCAAAGTCCTGGTCGTATAATTTTATTTTTATCTGGAAAACACAACTTCACTGTACATGTCTCAGAATACTAGGTTATTTATAATAATTTCACAGCACCAATTCCGTTGAGGAATCTAGATTCAGACGTTGCATTTTGGAAATTATTCATTTTTGGCTAGTTGTTGTTTTTCCTGTTGAGCGTTGTAAAGTTTTTCTTTCATTTTTTTCTAAGCAAACTACCTGGCTCTGTTAAAAGACTTATGAGTTTCCCATTGCAAAGCTATTGCAAAGGGAAACCCATTTGACTCAGGATTCCTGCTACCTTAAATTATAAATCCCTTCGAAAATTTTCGGCAAGATCTTGAAATTTTGTAAAATGTCATGTCACGCCTAATTACGTGTATTTTGGAATGGTTTAATTCGGGAAAATACCCGATGTGAAGCAGAAGCAGAGATGGTACGAGTATGCATGTACATGTGTTATGTTGAAATGACTGAATTATGTTTACGGTTATCTTCGTGACTGTTGAGGATGTATCGTCGCCTCCTTGACGGAAAATAAAAAATGCTGCTGAATATAAGTACTAAGACATCCAGCTAGGTATACTGTATATGGCTCGCTATTCCCGAGGCGTATTCTCTATATTTAGTCGGTGTAAGATAAAAAAAACAGTTGTACAACAAGTTGTTTTCATAGTTATTCGTGCGATGGCGCTCTTTGTAATAGATGCCCAGGTTGGGTTTCTGCTAAGCAGTTCTTCCATCATCCTTTGCGTACACAAACTATCAATCATTTCTGTTTTTGACGCAATATGCAAATGTTACTAGCTCCAAAGCAAACAAACTGAGTAATTTGACGATGTGCATATAGGCTGAAAAGACACCTAGCAGAGAGCTACTGGTTGTCTTCTATGGAAATGGCGAAAGAAAAGGATAGCCGGGATGGAGTAGGTGGAGGGAAGAAAAAAAGTTGAGTCAAGTTCCAAAAAGTGTTTTCAAAGACCATAAGGTACCGCTGCTCTATAATTAGGGACAGTAGAGAAATAACATCTTGAAGGAGTTATTTTGGGGAGTGGTGTGCTTTCGAGAACAGAAGCCACTGCGGTGGAATTAACGGAGTTTGGGATATCCCATACGTCAATATGCAGTAAACGCGTGTTAGGAAATTTCTTGAAGGGAAATTCAGTCGTCTTCTTTATCTTTAAAGGAATCAACCTCAGTAATTATGCAGAATTTAGAAAAGTGACGACTGTTTACTAAAAGTCCTTGCCATTCCGAGTACTCCCCTGGTGCGTTTTTTGTTTATTTTATTTATTGAGTTGCTGAAACAATATTTGCTATTAAGCGTGAGCCACCAATTGGAAATGCTCCATATGCATAAATCAGGGCTCGTTTTCGCCTTTAAGTATAAATATATACCGGGACGTTTATCAGAACTGCCTAAAATAAGAAACTAAAATGATGAAAACAAATCGGGCCCCGGAAATTGAAGCTTCGCTCCCTTTTTTTAAAGAGAGGAGATGCAAATAAGTGTGCCCGAATTCCTAGTGACCATTGAGGAATTTCCTGTTTAAATTCTTGCTTCTAAATTATGCTCCACTGGTAGACCTCACAAATCAATTGTAAAACATTGAAATTGCCCTGACAAATGAGATTTGAGACGCACTTAGGAGTTTATTTTTGCGCTTCACGACCCATATTACGGTTAAAAATGCTTAGGTCATACACCTCGCCTTACTCCATTTTATGTGTAAGCTAGAATCGAAATAGGATGATTATGCAAATGCGCTCATTTTAGAATGTATCATTTGATGCACTCTCGGCATCACTGTGTAGGGTCATCTACGATTCGTGAAGATGATCTCCCATTGTGCTATAAACACGTTAATTATAGACAAACGAGTATTTTCACTTGAATTACACGTTCGTAGCAACTTATGAAGTGAGAGCGAGTACTGAATTAAGTAAACAAACAATGTACACGCACAATCAGAAAATATTTCTTTAAATTCTTATGAATTGGTTAAAAGCAGAACTGTATAAGTGACAAAATTGCAAAAAGTGAGTTAAGTGCAGAATTTCAACACTGATGGGGCACATGTGAAGTATCAGAACGATACAAGGGACATGTAGAATGTGTTTATTAAAATAAATTTAAAATATAAATTTAATTTAATTTTTATTGTTTAATATTTCAATTTAATATTTAAAAAACGAAAATGATATTCCAAAAAATAATCACTTAACACCATTGTATTATTAAACTAAAAATGTATGCAAAGCTGTCAGTTGTTTATTTCAGCTTAATAAATTGTAATACTTTAAAAAAAAATTTAAGAGTAATTATCTCAATACTCAAGTTAAGTCACTTATACCATTCTGCTTTTAACTCATTCTTATGACACGTTCGCTCGGATAACTCGTGCAGATTGTTTAGGTTATTAATTTAACTTTTTTTATCGTGACTGTAGCTATAATTGGAAGGCATGATGTCTGTTTTCTAGAATATGATTTCCACAAACAGGTGTCTGTCCTAATTATAGCATTAATCTAAATTTTGTGACAATTAATACGATTGCGTTGTCATTAGAGATTTCTGAAAAGAAATTCGAGTACTTCATTTGCGAGTGTTCATTTAAACATATTTTTCTTCTTAGGCAAATCGATGGCATTGCCCCGACATTTGCGCAGAAACCGTCCATCAAACAAGAGGATGATGGCAAACGACTTTTATTCGAGTGCCGGATCCTCGCTGACCCTAGACCAACCATAACTTGGTTTCACAATGGCAACCCCGTGAAACCAGGAGGCAGGTTTAAGGTAAGATAACTAGTTTTTTTAAATTTTTACAATTTGAAAGTAAAAGGATTTTCGTACATGTAACTCGTTCGGCCTCCACAATCTTGCTTCGGGAACCAATTTGCTTCTCACGAACATCAGGATAATGTGCCAAAGGACTGTACGTGTGTTATGGATATCGTTCGATGGAATGTGGAAATACCAGAAAAAACATAATCCCATTTTACGAGTGAATGGATCATTATCAGCATGGATACTGTGAGAAAAGAGTTTTCTTCGGCATGAACTCAGTGCGGTTTAAATCAGAACTGGAACTGTTTGAGATTGTGAACGTACTATAGAAAGCCACTGCGCGTGTTCAAGGTGTGATGCCAATATGCACTTCCGTCTGCGTAGAAAAACAATCCCTATAACGTCATGCAGGTAACGGAACAAGTATGGCATAAGTTGGCAAAGCCTCGCAGAAGTTGTTGTGATAATGAACCTGTAGAGGCTATACATATATGTATACGTTGAGTGGAACACTAAAGTTCATTGCCTTAAATTTGGGTCCTGTCTTAATGGTTTCTCTCAATAGCCATAATTCATTTACATTCATAAATTACGGTAAATTAGTCTTTATTCTCTAGATATACATGTACATGTACATCGAGACAATAAAGACTAATTTACCGACTGAGGTGGTATAAATGTATCGATGGTAACACTTTTTCGTGAAGCGGGCCTCCCAGGCCAGGTTCTCACAAGTTCTCAAGCTAAAGCCCAGTCGGCCATCCCCCTTATGGGGATCATGAATATAACTTCATCTTAATATGCTAATAAGACATTAATTGATCACTATTATGTGACTTTTCTTTTTTTCTCCGACACAAATTTAATAATTCGGAATTACATAATTTAATTGAACTCAACAAATTCCCCAATACAGGTATTAAATTCTTAATTTTTAGAAAGTACTGTTGTTAAAGTTCTTTGGAAATTTCTTTAACTTAAACACTCACGAAAATTGGTTTAAAATTTATTCCGATATACGGTATGTTTTTTTTTAATTTTAGTTTTTTTCAAGATGGAACTGTTGTTTGTTTTGTTTTTTTCGGAATTCATACATCATCGATTCAAATAAAATTAAAACTTATAGAAATTAATCTGAATGAAGTTTATAATGTTATTATAAAAATTCACCAGAATTTGTATCATGAATTATAAAGTCTATAATTTAATGATTTACCCCAAGCGCTAGTTCACCAAGAAGTTGACGCTTGTACAAAAATCAATAAACTTCAAACAATTTTTCACGTGTTTTTACAGTAAAATTAGATGATGTTAAGAATGTAATCTCTATATTTTTCTTGAATGAAATTACTTTATGAAACGCTCTTAAAAAACAAACACTGTTTTCTGAGGAAACTTGGAAATTCGTAGTAAGTATAGTGAAACTGCGTTTCTTAGTATGGCTTATTTACTGAATTTTATGCATCAAAGTGACAGTTGTGTAGGTGATTAACCAAACAGACACCTTGCATTTCACAAGCCCTAAATGGCAATCGTGAATTTCGGGTGTTTGTGTATTTCCAGGGTTTTTATCACGCATGATTCATTAGTTGTACGAAAAGTGCGGTGCATAATCTTTTTCTTCTTGTTTTAAGCAACAAAAAAACTATTAGCTCTTCTATTTTCACATTTTTCTCCAATTTGCTAACTCGGCAAAACAAAGTTAGGAAGCAGTTGCACCAGGCAAATGTATTCTGGAAGAGAGCTGCCTCAAAAAGGGCTATTTCTGGGTCCGAGCTAAATTTAAGCTCGTTCAGAGATAGGCTCCTCTCAAGAAAAAAAAGATGACGGAAAAGCGATTGCACCATTTATAGACCGGATATTATAAAACGAGCGATTTTTCAAGATGAGTCTCAGTCAGGAAAAAAGTGTCCAAAAATTCTCTTGCATAACAGAGACTTTGAATAGGGATTGTTTGCCAGCTTTTTTGGATTTTTCTTATAAAGGCCAGCATAGAATGAACCGTGTGGCAATGACGTTGGGCTGACTACCGTACATTCCTTTCCATTAGGTATCTTTTCTAAACCCATTTTCCAGCAGTAAATTTAGCCCCGAGCTTAGCTTTGCGCTTCACGGTTTGACTTTCATTTCGAGATAATGAATACGCCAAAATTACGTTTACCAAAATACGACGTAATCCAGAAGCTTTCTTTTGCTTGGGAGAAAAAAAATGGTTATGTCTAGGAATTATTTGATCCATTTCAAATTAGCCTTTAGCGTTTCTGATGGGAACATTTACACGCAGCATTTTTATTCCCCTCTGTAAATTTTTATGCCAAATGGAATTTCGGACATCAAGGCTATGTTCTTGTTTGTGTATTCGGAACATAGTTGGATTCAGGATTTGTTTTTGAGCTGTTTTCTAAACAGTTTCCGAGAGGAAGTTCCATCTACATATAGTATAATTATCATAGTAAATGAAGCAAACCGATTTTTTTATATTTTAAAAAACACTAAACTTTGTAAAATTTCCAATTCCTTTCTTGCAATTTCAGGACCATGGCAGTCCGAAAGGTACCGAAATTATACATCAATTAAATTTCATTTTCTGAATGAAAATTTGTTGTCCATATTGTTAGTGGCCTCAAAAATGAGTTAATTTAATTAGTAATTAAATTGTTGCTCTTAATCACAGATTGCTATCGCTACCTTCCTATTAAGTTGGTTACAATTAAACATTTTAAGCGAGTGACGGTGTTAACATTCCTGAAATACTGTTGCGAAAAATATGCATCTGGAGAGCTGTGGCATTTTAAGTCTCATAAATTAGTGATTGGATAAAAGAAAAACAAATTAACACGATGTACAGTTCATGATTACGTCTTTATGAAACGCCTGGCTGTGTTATTTCTAGAGACCAGTCAAACACTGCAGCACAATGTTTTAATTCCTTCATTCACCCAATCTCAATGGTGGTGTCCTATCAAAATCCCAATTTTATTAATCTTCGAATATTTCTGTTTTCCGCAAGGTTTGAGTTCTTCTCTACTGATTTTCCCCCAAACTTGGGTTTATTGCGACGGTTTATTTATATTGATAAAATAAATAGAAACGTTGAGTTTTCTAGGCCAGGCCTGGTTCGGAGGTGCAAAATGAGAGCGAATTGAGTTGCTGGTTACGAGGAGAGCTTACTAGAGTGGAAAGTGAAGACTGGCTGGCACGTATGAGAAACTGTTTTGCCGAATGAAAAAGAAAAAAAAAAGAAAAAAAGGAGCGAGAAGAAGCGAGCTATTTCCAAAATAGGGCAGCAACATTAGCAGGGGCGAGCGTCATGTTTCACCTCATCTAGGCCTCCTCTCTGCGGACATCACTCAGCACTCGCTCGTTGCCAGCGGCTTACACCCTCACCCCCAACAGCATTCCCCAACGAGAATGATTTTTGGGAAAAATGCTTCGGCAATCCTTCGATAGAGAATCAACGATTTCCGAGCTATTTTAATCGACCACCGTTACTTGCCAGAAATGAGGCATAAAATTCCCACCGGATTGGGCTAACATATCCACTCTTGGTGGAAATAATAAATATGGAGTGTAAGATTCAGTATTTTCTCCTAAGTGAATTTTGTTTTTCTTATTTCATTAATAAATAATAATAATGATACCAGTCTATCGTTTTATAAATTGACACGAAATTTGTAAATTGCTCGATCTGATATTGAAATGAGAATCATTTGATACGTACAAATATTTATGCAAATATGCTCGTGTCATAAATAATATACCATATGCGTTGCATTTATAAAATTCCTTTCCCACAAAGTATGTTTTTTCTTATTTTTTAGAGGTTCAAAAGTAGCATGTTCATATGAAAATTATTCAAATTCAAAAGTGAATATTTCTCATTCTGTACTTAAAATTATTGTCATACTTAAAATATACTGGAAAATGATATTTCTGAACCCCAAAATAAGTGATGTATTGGAATTTTTACCGATCTTGGAAAGGGCATAATGGTGATCAAAGGTGAAAAAGCAGTTAAAACATGTCGAGCAGGTGTGATACAGTAGCTGAGACGTTATTGTTGACTAAATTAGCTAGTGACGAATGAAAAGCAGCTCTTAATAGCTGCATTCAGAAATAACTTGCCATACTTTTGAACAGTCAATAAGTGTCGGAATGAAAAGCAGCTCTTGATACATGTAAACGGCATTTAAAAATAACTTTTAAAAAAATACTTTGAAACGGTCAACAGACGGTAACGTTGTCTTAAGGCCGTTTGTTTTTTCTCACACGTGTGAAATTACATTTTACCCTGTAAATTGTCATTTCCACAGAAGCTATGAGAAAAATTTACGTTTCCCGATTATACAATTTATCGCTGATATCAGCACTGAGAAGTGCAAATAAATTCTACGTACTATAATTGTTTCGATGATGTAAATATAATCCCATAGCCTGGAATTAAATTATTGAATTAATGGGTTTCAAAGCCAAGAGTAGAAGTACATTTTTTTATAAGGTTACTTTCTGCTGTTTGGCGTTTATATTGATTTTTTTAAAGTCTTGCACCAATTTTGTGATGCCAGACCATAAAGTTCTACATTTACTAGAAAATAAATATCGTTAAATTTCTTCCTATAACTAGATTACAGATAGATAAATTATATAAGGGTTAGGTTATAAAAAAGTAAACAGTCAGTCAGTCACGTTGATATTAGCAGCCCCTGTGACACTGAAAATGGGCAAACTCCACTAACATTGAGGTATTGTTAGGCTGCTTACTTTCAGGGGTGAAGAAATTCACCCTGAAAGTAGGCAAAGTCCACTAACGTTAATGTAATGTAAGGTTGTCTACTATTAAAATGCACCGATATATCTTCGTACATGTAAACATAGTTTTTACTCAGAAGAAGCATTAACGCGGTTACGGCGTGCGCAAGAATCTGTAATATCTAATTTATATTCATTATTCCAGGGAAAGTTGCTTCTAAAAATCTACTCATACGAATTCCAATGTTAAACCAAATTTTATTATTTATTGTGTTAATTTTATCAATTTGTACTTCACTCACTCAATTAAAATTAATTATCTAATTTCAGGTAACAGCTTTGCCGGACGGTAATTCCTATCAATCCGTACTTCAAATCAGTGATGTAACAGTTGAAGATGCTGGCAAATATAAAGTTCAGGCCAAAAATGAGTTGGGAGAAAGCAACGCGACCATTAGCCTTAATTTCGACAGTAAGTAGCCTATCATAACATAATTCATACGTTCTTCAGTGATTGTGTATTAAGTTTGGCTCTTCCAAGTTCAGAACATTGCTCCGAGAATGCCTCACCTTGCGTAGTTTTCATTGGTGAATTCATGTATATTTCCCAACGATTTTCCAGGTGATGAAACGGCTGTCCCCGCTGAAGGGTGCAAACCTACATTCACTGAAAGGCCGGTCATTCGACAATCAGACGATTTCGCCAAAATTATATTCGAATGTCGATTGGTGGGTGACCCGAAACCCACCATTACTTGGTAAGAATAAAGCTTTATAATATGATCTAACAGGTGTTTGCACGGTGGTATGCTTGTCCTTACTACAAAGCGTACAATGATGAAGCGTACAATGATGAATAATACAACCATTTTAAAAATCCAATTGTTTTTTAAGGGAGCTGTAATTAAACAATATCCCCGTTTCTTATCCTTTTCAACTAATATTAAGGTTTCATGGCACCAAAGAGGTGAAAGAAGGCGGACGATTTAAGATGTTCATGAAGCAAGACGATAAATTAAACTACATTGCATCATTAGAGATAACTAAAGTTGCTTCTGAAGATGGCGGCGAATACAAAGTATTTGCCAAAAACAAAGTAGGTGAAGGAAGTGCTAATATCAACTTGAATTTTGACGACAAGGACGATAAGCCAAAGTAGGTTTTTTTTTTATTTTTTTTTTTAGAAACGTTTTATTTTGTGGCTACAAGTGTTAATATATGATTAAAAATGTTGAATTTGTTAATGTTAAAGAATTCCAGATGGAAAAGCACCCAGGTTTCCAAAGAAGCCCACCATTAAACAAGAAGGCGATGATTTAATAATGGAATGTATCTTAGAGGCAAATCCACTACCCGTTGTTACTTGGTTTAGGGGCACTCAAAAAATTTCGGAGAGTAAACGAACGGTGATCACACAAAAGCCTACTGGAAAAGATACTTACCTACTATTATTGGAAATCAAAGTGAGTGCTAAATTTTATGATTTCAACCAATTTCTAGGGAATTTTATTAAACTATTTAGGAAAAACACGTGACACTTAAATATTCTTTCTCAAATTCACTTCTTGTCATTCAAAATATCTAATGATCTTCACGCTGTAAACCTTTAATATATTAAAGTTTTAGCCTATATTATTCAAACTCTAATCGAAACAACTTCAATTCTTACATACAAGGACATACATGAATTGCATTTCATGTACCTTGCAATGGTTCTAATTTTACATTTGATATTTTCATTAGGATCCTTCAACGGAAGATGGTGGCATCTACAGATGCAATGCAGTTAATGAATTAGGAGAAAGTAATGCAAATATCAATTTGAATTTTGCAGGTTTGTCTTTGCTATTGCACTTCCAGTATATAAAGGCTTGGATGACTTAAATGTTAAATTTGCACATACTCATGTTATTATGTTGATATTTGAGCAGGAGGAGATGAAGGCCAAGGACCATCCTTTGTAGATAAACCCAAAATTATCCCTAAAGAAAACGGCAAATTAATTGTAATGGAATGCCGTGTTAACTCCAAACCCGCACCTGAAGTGACTTGGTACAAAGGCACTACATTGGTGAAAGAATCTTCGAGGATTAAGTCTCGTATAATCCCAGATGGCGATAACTACACTTGCATTCTCGAAATCAGGGTAAGATTTGCTCGAGAATGTTCGAAATTCCATTAGTGTTGTTAGAGTTAACTTTCTATTACACGATCGTTTGATACATTCTAGGATCCCACTGGAGACGACGGGGGTACGTACAAATGTCACGTTAAAAACCCCCATGGCGAAAACAATGCAAACTTGAATTTGAATATCGAAGGTAAGTTCGCTTGAAAATTAACTTAAAAATAACCATGTTTAACCCACGTGGTTGTAACGAGTTGTATGGTTTTAAAAGGCGAAAAGAAGCCAGAAGGAGATCCACCCACATTTGCCGAGAAACCAAAGATTATTCCCGAAGATAACGGCAAGAGGGTTACTCTAGAATGCCGCGTCAAATCAAAGCCAAAGCCAAATTTTGTTTGGTACAAAGACGGCGTAGTAGTCAAAGATTCGTCTCGGACGGCCATATCTATAAGAGAAGAAAAAGATATTTACATTATTCAGTTGGTACTGAAGGTATGAATAGAAGTTCCTAGACGGTCGTTCTTAAATTCAATTTATACTATTACAATGAACCAATGTTTTTTATCCTCTACAACTCCAGGACCCATCACCTATAGAAGGAGGACTTTTCAAGTGTAACATCAAAAATCCACACGGAGAAATTAATGCAAATTTAACGCTTAATATTGAAGGTATTCATTTTTGGAACAGTTGCACTAGAGTTTAGCAGAGCTGTGTTATAATAATGAGTGATCTTTATTTTGCAAGGGGCTATTCAAAAAGGGGCGTCCGCAAAATTTTCGCAAAAGTGGCCCCTCCTTTCCTAAACTTTGTCCGCAACTTTGTCCAGTTATAATGAAGGTCCCCACCCTCCCCCACATTTAAAGTGTTTAATTATTATGGGTTTTAAAATGGTTTGAATGGCCCCCAACAAGAACAGGTCAGCAAATAAAGTTTAATTGCGTACACACTAAGAGTACGTTTATTAAATATTAAAAAATACCTATTTTTTTCCTAAACTGCTTCATAAATGACATTCGATGAGAGGTATTACAATATAGTTGTCAACTGGTTGTGTTAGCATGTGTATAGGCCTTGCAAAATTCTTTTATTTATAAATAAAACATTGTTATGCTGCAGAGGTACCAGTCTTTAAGGAGCAACCCAAAGTCGTTAAGGTCGACAAGAAGAAATTGGTGGTTGTGCAATGCCATGTAGCCTCAGCCAGTAAACCTGACATCACATGGTTCAAGGAAAGGACAATTGTTAAGGAGGACACTCGTCACGTGATTATAATCAAAGAAACTTCGAAAGGCGAATTCGATATTCGTCTGGAAATTTCTACTCCAACTTCCGGTGACAAAGGCCTTTACAAACTTGTGGTCAAGAACACTAAAGGAGAAGCCACGTCTCAGACTGTGCAAGTCGATATTTCAGGTTAGTAATACTCATAATTTAAGATCGATGTAAAATTCAGATGATCGCCCCCTTTTTGCATGTATATAGATGGTGTTTACATCATCCACACATATACTGGAAACTTTATATTACCACATTTCAAGAAAATATTTGTAATATTAAATAAATGAAGAATTCTAATGGACCATTTTGTTAAAAATTGCATGCTTTCCAGTAAATTTTAGAATTCCTGGAAAACATAGTGGTACAATCTGAGTTTTATATGGACTCTATAGTCACTAATTTTCTGCAATTAATCCAAATTTTCTAGTATATTTCGTTATTACCTAATATATCATCTTTGCTATTTTAGATGATGAAGAAGAAAAACCAAAGGAAGAAAAGTAAGTTCATTTCAGTTATTCAAAATTGTTCTAAGATAATGTATCAGCTGTTACAATAGAATCTCCATTGCACTATTTTATAGGAAACCGAAAGGAGAAAAACCAAAAATCAGCCAAGGACTTACATCACAGGTAAATAAATGCTACTTACGGTTAGATACATTAATATGAAAAAAAACACTCGAAAATAAATAGTTATCCGTAGTTAATGTAAGTTATGTATGCGTTGCAGACTGTGGAATCTGGAAAACCTGCCGAATTTGTCATCAAATTATCAGTGGCGGACAGAAAAGTTAAAATTGTATGGTATAAGTGAGTCAACACGATAATATTCATTTAAAATTGGGCAGCTTGTTAGTCGAACTAACAACATTGACAGCTGTTTATGTGATAATGCAGAAACAAGAGAGTGGTTAGAGAAACACGTGAGATAACAACTTATTTCGATGGTACAGCGGCAACATTGTCATTCCGCTCTGTAAATGAGGAATACTCTGGTTCATATTCCGTGGAAGTGACTAACGAATTTGGTACTGAGACGAGCTCCGCTGACCTAACGGTAACAGGTAAGTCTGAATGGAAATTCCTGTTGTGTACACGCTCTAATTATATTATGTGATGATGAATGCCCTGTTCATTAATTGCTGACTCAGAAAAAAAGAAAGAGCCAGAGAAGAAGAAAGAACCAGAAAAGAAGAAGGAACCAGAAAAGAAGGAACCTGAAAAGGAGCCCGAAAAGAAGGAACCTGAGAAAAAAGAACCAGAGAAAAAGAAAACTCCAGAAAAGGGAAAGGAAAAGGTTAGTACAATATTAAATTACAATGTCAGTTTTTATATTTATAATATGGGCTGGTATAATAATAATAATAATAAATATTGGTATTAGGTCAATAAATGTATGGTAAGGCTAAAATAAATTTTCCCATCAATTATTTGATAGTTAAGTAAGAAAAATGCGTATGAATTCATCGCTATATTAAGAGTAACATTGTTCTTGCATCTGTTTAAGAGCGTTGCTGGCATACAAGAAAAAGTCACGCTAAAACCATTAGCAAAGAAAGAGTCACCTAAGAAAATTGAGGTTCCTACAATTGAGGAACCAATTAAGGCAAGGCCTGCAGAAAATGTGCCTGCTATCATTGAGCCTGAGCCACCGCCAGCAGAGACCAAAAAAAGATCGATTAAAAAGAAGAAGGAAGAAGCTGTCGAAAAACCGGCTCCATCTATCCCAACCGTCGAAGTTCAACGAAGCAAATCACCCGAACCTCCTCGTAAAGGTTCGACAACAGGTAGCGATTCTGGTAGCCGAAGAGAATCTTTTGCAGAGCCACCACCTGGTTTGGCACCAGGAAGTCGTCGAGAAAGTCGCAGGCCCTCGATCATCATTGCTGATGAGGTAAACGTTTAACACATGTGCCAATGAATAATAAAATAAGGCAGGAACATTTTTCATACGTACTGTTTGTTTTTTAATTCCAGAAAGGAATAGCTGTAGGTTTAATGGGCGAGAAATGTAAACTTCGCCCTGGTGAGATGTTGGAAGTCAAGCAGGTATAATATTAGTTCATTTTTCAATTAACTTACAATTGGATGCAGTTTGCATGCAAAAAATTGTTGAATTTTAGATAATGGAGAAATAACGTTCATGTTCCACTGTTTTATTAATTATTTAAATCTATGAAAATTTGTACGTTTTCCAGAGGCGAAGATCCAGTGTTGACATGAGGAGACCAAGGTAAGACAATTAGTTTTCTTTAAATAACAATGTGAACAGGATAGGTTATTTAGCTATTACTTGCTAACTTTTAAACTATTAGTGTGGCTCAATTGGAGGAGAGAGTGGAAAAACCGTCCACTCCATTAAAGCCTATTCCAGATGATGAAGAATCTGCACCCCAAATTATTGATTTCCAGGAAAGTGTAACTGCAATTGAAGGTTAGTTCAAAATAAGCCAAATCTTTTTTTTTGTAGAAGTTTGCGCATTATTTGGAAGATTCTTGCAATTTGTCTCAATTGTATAAATGGCTAATCTGCATCCAAAATTCTCCCGTTATTCTCACCAAATGTATTGGGAATCCCACATAATTTAAATATTCAGGATAATACCAGCCTGATTAAATTGGGATGCAGAAAAAATCGGTTTGGCCATTTCTGTGAGAAATCTCATAAATAATATTGTCATTAAGTTCCTCTTTTTCTTAAAAAAATGGTTTATAAATACAAACAGATGTATAAAATTTGAAATTATTTACAATTAAAAAATGTTAAGTTTTACTCATGAATACAAAAAAAAGTTATTTTACCAGTATTGTGAATGTTATGTTAATTCTGTTAAATTTTTTCTTCTGGTAGGTGCTACCGCTTATTTAAGCGTCCAAGTGGAGGGTAATCCGGCTCCTACATTTCGTTTCGATAAAGGAGCTAGTGAAATTATTGAAGGTGGTCGCTACCAGTTTCTCACTGATGGTGATACCAATACTATCACCCTTTGCATCAGAAAAAGCAGACCTAACGATGAAGGACGTTACGAAGTAACAGTTAAAAATAAGCTAGGAAGTGATTCTGCCTCTATAACTCTCTACGTAAGCGGTAAGTAAAATTCGATAACTATTTCCTTCTGCAGTTTTGTAATCTTACTAATTTAATACAACATTAAATGGTTCTTATAGACAAATCTGGAATGGATTTCCGTGCCATGTTACAACGCAGGTACCGTAATTTAAAATTCTGCTAGATAAGTTAAAATAGTTTACCAAAACAGAGTATTTTTTTGCAAAATTACATATCCAATTGAAATGACGTAAACATGTGTAATAATGCATTTTAAAACATTTTAGAAAATATGCCAAATGGGACCAAAAAGAAAACGACCCAGATTGGGGCGATTTAAAGGCCTCAGAAAACGAAGCTGATAAATTCAAAAGGCCAGAAAAGGTAGGAGATTCTAATGGTATTTCCAGTCTCATTCTTGACCAATCTTAAATGGAAGTACGCGCTCTCAAAGTATGTCCAGATCATATAAAAACGCTAGGTAACACATAGGCGGAATTATGTCGTACTTCAGATGTCTCGACGAATCTTATCAGTACAAACTTTCTAAGTATTGGTGGCAAACATTTTTGTTTTATGGTTTTGTTCTTGTCCGTCTAATTGTTTTGGTGCACGTCAGTTTCCCAGTTGTTTTATCTTCCAATATAGTAATAACACCTTCATGAGAATATATCATTTTGTTATTTAATAATAACTTACTAATGAACTTTCTGCAGTATATTCGACTATAGGTAACTTAAATCATCTTTTGCTTTCTGTACTTGAAATTCTGCTTTACAATATACTTTTCTGTGATTAACAACAACAAAACGGCAACATTTGAAAAAAGTAGTAATTTATATTCGCTTTAGTTAACGAGGAAAGTAGTTCTTCCACCCAATACTCACACAACAGCATTGAACAGTTCTACAATCGAGTTTACGTCATTATTATTATTGAAATATTGGTAAATTTTGGAGCTAATTTGGAGGAATCATCTAGAAAACGAAGCAATTTGGGTCCACAATTTCTCTTCTCGAAAATGACAATAAACAATATTATCAATTTTACTTTTGGATTTTACAGAAATTACATAAGAAGTGGATGATTATAAATATTCCCAGAGATGCTCACATTTTCTAAGACGCATTTTATGAAGTACATAAAATTCGCGAAAAGTTCTGGCTGGTAAAAATGAGAATGGTGGAAACAGTTTCCATTAAATACAGTAAATATATTGTGCATTTTGGGAAGTAATTTAATGATCGTTAAGTAATCAATAAATAATAATGGCCGATTTTTGTGAATAGATATAGAGATATTTGTTTGAGATTTCCTACTCCTAATTTGCCTACAGCTGAAAAATGTCTGTATTTTTTCTTCACTAGCAAGTCTCCAATCTAACAAGCCCATACCCTGAGCAAATTTTTATTATTGTCTGTTTTCTCATTTGTGAATTGTCACATGCTCTACTTTTTTGTATCCCACAATTCGTGTTTTTGTTTTACGTTCGATTCTGTTGTGGTGGAGTTGTGTAACATGTTGGTGGTTATGTTACTTTTTTGTTATTGTTTTTTGTTTCCCTATAAAGGGAATACTCGATAATCAATGGTGGTCTTTAGTTGTGTTCGTGCCCCTACCTCCTGTGCCCCTTAACGGTCCTGGTGATGGTCCTTTTTTGGTGTCCTGTGGTGTAGGAATCTTCTGATCCAAGGCGGCGGCGACCATCTTTAGCCGAACTTATTCCAGACTGGCCAACCCTGCACAAGCTTGACAAAGATGTTTTGGAGGTGCCTCTTTCGTGTTTTTCTGTCTGTCAGTATTTTTGTCAAATTTCAAAATTAAAAAAGAAAGTTTCTTAGCTTAGTATGTTTTTTGGATAGTTTATTTTTGTTTATATGTTGATTAATTTTAGATATTATTAAACATCTATGTAATAGTTTTTATGTAGTTCGAGGGCATTCTTTAGTATGTAGTGCTAGGTTATACAGTCTTTCAAGAGATTGATGAGTGTTTGTCAGAGGCCCTTAGTGACCTCACTAACCCCCTGTTGATTTTTAGAGCTTATGCGTACGTCGATCATCACGGGATGAAAGGAGACCATCTTTAGCTGAAATCATTCCAGATTGGCCGATTCTTCAAAAAGTCATCAAAGATCGGGAGGTTCGGATTTCCTTTTGAAGAATTGGTTGGATTCTCCTCCCCTGCTTCTCCTATTTTCCATTCTTTTTTTTTTTCAAAAGTGAGACCCTCCCTGTATTTGTCGTCCTTATAAATACTTGTAAAAAAGGTGTTTTCATGCCCGCCCTACTCTATTCCAAAATCAAACAACGTCAAAAGGATGCTTTTCACACTTCTAGTTTTAATGTTTCCTTTTTTGGTCGTTAATTCCATACGAATGATCCTATTCTCAAGGTTTTCTTCGCAACCACTTTCTGCTATCTTTCTCTCTCGCATCTTTCTGCAATCTTCTATAGCTTTTAGTCTATTTTGTATGAAACATTGCAGTACGTTTCCTCTAATCTTTTCTCATTTCTCTCTTTCTCTTCTTTTTAGATCTTTTATTCTAGATTTTCTACTTGCCGTTCTTTCAGCCATTCCGTATTTCCCATATCTTTTCTGCAGACCAATACTTTTGAATTTTATGTTTAGAATCGTTGAATGTGTTGCTGTTTGTGTTTTGTAAATGTTCTCCACCCTGTGATTCAAATTCACATGTTTGTGAAATTTCCCTTACATTTCACCTGCTTGCTATATATCAATGTAAATGGCCCATAATCAGAGGTTTTGGGATGTAAAATTGTGAAATATAAATGAAGCCGGTTTAATATAATATTTTATTTTTAAGTCAGCGTTTGACATGCACTACAAGCCATAGCATGGTTATACGATTGATGCTAAAATCAATTAATTTCTACCCAAATCATAGCAAATTAGAAAAAAAAAATTGAGGAAGAAACTGTTCCTCTAATCTGATCATGGGTTAACCTATCGTCCAACCTTATCCATAATAGCAATTCATGTGTTGTTTGTTTGTGTTGATACAGTAGTGAATTCCGTTTGCAACGACCATTCGCACATTTTAAATCAAACAAATTTGTCTACATTTTGTTTTACTATTTCCTACAGTTCTCCCATGCCACCACCATTAATTCTCATTATTTCACTCTGTTAACATTTTACATTAACTCGTACCCATTTATATATTTTGTTTTTAATTCAGTGGCATATTTTGGATTATCTGATGGATGTAGGTGTTCTATTTTTGGTACAAAAAAAACTGCGCTTAATAGCTTGAGCAATATATTTTATATGACTCAAACACTTTTTTATATTCACCAAAAGAGCTATTAACGTTCCGCCGAAGACTTTATTACACATCATTATATACTGTACATGTTACTCAAACTCCTACACCTTAACAATCTTAGTATGCCACTACGACACATCTCCATTCCACCATTTCCGTATTTGCTCCTGCGCTGGTGTAGTCTAGCTGGGTGTAAATTGAACAAACATTACTGATATTTTCCTTTTGATAACCCTTTCTCCAGAAACCGGAATCTTTCCTTAAACCTCTGATTGACGTAAATGCACGAGAAGGCAAAGATAAGAAGGTTCATTTTGAAGCAGTTTTCTCGAAAAGCAACGTCAAACCAAAATGGTTCAAAAATCGACAAGAATTATTTCAAGGTGCTAAGTATCACTTTAAAGTCGATGGCGAATTGCTCATTTTGGATATCATTAAACCAACCAAAGATGACCAAGGAAAATATATTATTGAATGTATGGGGATCCAAAGTTCTGCTTTCTTGTCAGTCGAAGGTAAGCCATTAATTTTTAATGTTTTGACTCGGGTATGAGGACCATCAAATTAATGTCCACCTGTTACCGCCTGTAGAGTATCCTCTTGACAACTATATTATGTTCCCACAGAACCAGAACCAGTATACACATTCACCAAACAACTCCCAAAAAGAGTGGAATGTTACACTAGAAAACAAGCTACTCTTGAATGTGTTGTATCCAGCTACAAAGCTGTTGTCCGTTGGTATAAAGGAAAAGAGAAGCTAACTGTATGTATATACGATCATATTTTAGTGAAATTAAAACGTGTAACTGCTTTTATGAAATCTCATAGATTGACAATTTATGACTCTAGGAAAACGAGAAATATGAAATAGACAAAGATTCGCTGGCCCGCTGCACTTTAAAAATTAACAACTGCGCGTTGGAAGATGCTGGTGAATACAGTTGTAAAATTGAAAAATCCGACGCAAAGACTATAACGGATCTTTATGTTGTTGGTAAGCACGAATTAATTGCAAAGATAGTGTCAATTTTAATTTTTGCTCATGGTTATTTTTTAATGAACCCCGTCTTTATTTGTGATTACAGAGCAATTATTCACATTTACCAAGGGGCTAAAATCCTTAAAAGTCGTTGAGAAGGAACCTGCTACCATGGAATGCGAGGTAGATGACAAGGATGCTACAGTGCAATGGTTTAAAGGTGGCCAGGAATTGGTAGTGGATGAGCAGTAAGTTGTGTTACTGATGAATTCAAAGATTAAATTATTTTGTTGTTTTCCAAATTGAATTTAACTGAACACATTCGTATTCTTGCAGCATGGAGCTTGTGGCGGAAGGACGAAAACGTCGACTTATTTTTAAACAAACCAAGATCGTTGATGGCGCCGAATACTCCTGCAAAACCAATGACGGTCAAACCTATGGCGAACTTTTGGTAGAACGTAAGTCCAACGATTCAAATATTTTATTTACATACATGTAAGCTAATAGTTTTACTGGTTGCAAAAATGTTGACAAATTCTGATTTTTATATAATAATTTTATTCCAAATATTAAAATTATCCATATACTTATTCAGCTGCAAATCGATTTGTAAAGAAACTAAAAGACATGAACGTTTTGGAAAGAGAAGACATGGTTTTGGAAGTGGAACTTCAAGATCATTCAGCTCCTGCGGAATGGTTCAAAAATGGGGAACCTGTTACACCAGATCCAAGGTAAATATTTAAGCATAAAATCTGAATGTTCCAATGTGTTCTTGCAACGCTTTTGTGTGGAAAAAAAACCACTTTGATTTCACACTTAAAACTCTCAGCACTGTTGACATCTAGTTTATGATACTAATTGTCATTCATAAAATTTACAAATTTCCTAATCATCTGATTAACTAGAAGTTGGCCCCAGATTATGATACTGCAACTACATTGTACTATAATAGTTGACACATAGAAAAATTGATTATTTTAATATATTTAGAATGGAAATTAAGAGTTTGGGCAAAGGCCTTCACCATTTAATTATCCGTGGGTGCAAAATGGCCGACGAAGGCGAATACAAGTGCAAGAGCCGGGCCTTAAAATCTACCTGCAAAGTTACAGTTGGAGAAGGTCTGGGAAAAAAAACTAAAAATATAAAAAGCGTGAAATATAAAGTTTATTTGAACCTCTTAAATATGTTCATTAATTTAGGTGAAAAGGCTCCTATTATTCAGCTAGAGAACAGGGATATTAAAGGACCAACTGGTCAGCTACTTGTCATTGAAGTGCCATATGTTGGTTAGTATGCTTTTTTAAACGAAGCAATCTTGATTTTCAATAAAAAAAAACATTCAATCAATTCATGATTTTGAAATCTCACAGTACATGGAAGCCGTCAATCAAAGATAGATGCTAAGTTACTTCGAGATGGCAAGCCAGTCAGCAATAAAGACGTTGAAATTATAGTTAAAGATACTCACGTGGAATACCGAATTAAAAAACCTATTCGAAAAGCAACAACAGGTCCATACCAAATATCATTGGCAAATTCTCAAGGAGCAGACGTTCAAGACATTAATATTAATATTCTCGGTAAGGAACCTTTACCTAACTGACAATTTTTCCCTAATTGAAAATACTTAATTTTTCATCTTCGAACCATTCTCTCTAGATGTGCCGGATGCACCACTAAACTTGTTAGTAAAAGATGTTTTTAAGGACAATTGCGTACTGGAATGGCAGGTGCCACCAGACGATGGTGGGGAGCCTATTACCGGATATCTAGTGGAGAGACAGGATCTTAGCATGAGAGGCGGCTGGACAGAAGTGGCAAATGTCAACGATCTCGTTTTCAAATGCACCGATTTAACACCCAAGAAGGAATACAAATTCCGTGTTAAAGCAATTAATGCACGTGGAGCTTCTGAGCCTTGCAACACGCCAAAGTCAATTATAGCCAAAGATCCATGGGGTGAGGGAAGAATGAAAATTTGGAATTACACCTGGTTTAATTTTATAAATATAACTAGATCCATTCTTTTTCTTTTGGCAGATGAGCCAACTAAACCAAAAGCCTTGGAAGTGGTTGATTGGGATAAAGATCACGTGGATTTGAAATGGGAGAAACCCGATGGAGATGGTGGAGCTCCAATTACGAGTTATGTAATTGAATTCAAGGATAAATTCTCCACTGAATGGGCTCCAGGCAAGGAAGTGCCCGTAACAGATATCTTGCAAGCCACGGTTGATGGGCTTAAAGAAGGAATGCAGTATGAATTCCGTATTCGAGCCGTTAACAAAGCTGGACCAGGAGAGCCGAGCGACCCAACCAAGCCAGTGATTGCAAAATCCAGATTTGGTAATTTTTATTTCCTTAAATTACATCTTGTGTATTAAAAAATAACCAAACTAGCGCTTCACAAATTTCATCTTCTGTTTGATCATGATTATTTACTTTTAGATAGATAGTGTTTAATATTAAATTTAGTCATGGAAATTTTTATGTTTGAACAATATCTTGTTAAAATCCTTGCAGTTAAGCCATTTATCATCGGTGAAGAGCTTAAAAGTATTATTGTCAAAAAAGGACAGACAATTTTATATGATATCACCTTTGGCGGTGAACCTCCTCCAACTCCTGCTTGGGAACACAATGACAATCCGATCATAACAGACAATGAAAAAATCATCATTGCAAGCACTATAAAGACTACAAGCCTAACTGTGAAGAAAGCAGTAAGAGCTGACAGTGGTAAATACAGGCTTTTACTCAGCAATAGCTCTGGCACTATAGCTTCAACTGCTGAAGTCGTTGTACTTGGTAAGATGATTTTGTTTTATATTCATGAATCATATTCTCAATCACCCGTAAATAACGACGATTTTGTTCATAAACCACAGACAAGCCATCACGGCCACAAGGTCCACTTAAAGCCGAAGAAGTTCGTGCTGATCATATCAAACTGAAGTGGGGTAAACCTAAAGATTCTGGTGGATCAGATCTCAAGGGCTATACCATTGAAAAAATGGACATGGACACTGGTAGATGGGTCCCAGCAGGAGAGGTTGGACCAGACAAAGATGGCTTCACTGTAGAAGGTTTAACTCCTAAAAAGAAATACAAGTTCAGAGTTAAAGCTGTTAACAAGGAAGGAGAATCTGAACCTCTGGAAACTGACCAGCCCATTGAAGCTAGAAACCCGTATGGTGAGTCATGTAATTCTGTCAAGGAATTATTTAAAGAGTTGTGAAATTAACTCTAATCTTGTTTAATAGTTGAAATTCTGGTCTGTAATGATGTACTTTATGTGACTTAATAGATGAACCAGAAAAACCTGGCAAGCCAGACATTGTTGACTGGGACAACACCATGGTGCAATTGAAATGGGAAAAGCCACAGTCAGACGGCGGCCGTCCAATTACTCACTATGTCATTGAATTAAAAGACAAATTTGCTTTTGATTGGACAGAAGTGATGAAAACTGAGGATGATAAAACTGAAGCCAAAGTACCAGACCTCAAAGAAAATATGACCTACCAGTTCCGAGTACGTGCCGTCAATATAGCTGGCCCTAGTGAACCCAGTGAGGCCACTGGAAATCACGTCGTCAAGCATCGCAATTGTGAGTTTCAATACCAATTCTCTATTAGTCTGGGAGTATATACTTTCACCTTTAAAATGTCTGCTGTTTTTTTCTTAAGTGAAACCACGAATCGACAGAACCAACTTGAGAACCATCACGCTCAAAGTGGGAAAGAGTCACAAGTTTGAAGTGGACATCATTGGAGAACCTCCGCCACAAGTGACGTGGACTTTCCAGGAAATCCGTGTGCAGTCTTCGGAGAGTTACAAAGTCGAAGATCGTGAATATCATTCAGACTTTACGATTAACAAGGCAACGAGACCTCAATCAGGAAAATATACCATCACTGCCAGCAATGCGTCTGGAAAAGACTCTGCAACTGTCGAAGTTCTTGTATTAGGTGAGGGAAACAATTTCATACAATTCACAGGCGACAGGGTCTGCAAAACGTAACAAAGAGACTTTGATATCATGGTTTTACAAAAATGATGGTTACATATACTGTATGTATCAAAATGGACTTGAACCATATTTTTTTTTAAATTATTATATAGGCAAACCAGGTAAACCTGAAGGACCTCTGCAAGTATCTGATGTCCACAAAGAAGGTTGCAAACTCAAATGGAACAAACCAAGAGATGATGGTGGAACTCCAATTCAACATTATGATGTAGAGAAATTAGATGTGGAGTCAGGAAGATGGACAAGAGTTGGTGAGTTAATTAGATAATTTGAAACTTCCATGGTATTGGAAAAAAACAATCCCTCCAATTCTACATTAAAATTGCAGGAAGAGCTGATAAGCCCGAACTAGAAGTCACCGGACTGACACCGGGAAAGCAATATCAATTCCGCGTCACAGCCATTAATGACGAAGGGGATTCCGAACCATTAATTTCCGATGCCCCAATTGTTGCCAAAAATCCCTATGGTAAAACTATGTTCATTTATTTGCTATGGTTTTGGGCTCTGTATGATTTATTTGATATCCAAAGTAAACTAATTTCACATCGAATGCGTTTAAAATCACTTAGATGAACCATCTAAGCCAGGCATTCCAGAGTTCGTAGATTGGGATAATACTTCGGTCGATTTGAAGTGGGACCCTCCTAACAGTGATGGAGGAGCACCCATCGAAAAATACATCATTGAAAAAAAAGACAAATTTTCAACTTCATGGGAAAAAGCAGGAGAAATTCCAGGCGACAAGACAGAGGGAAAAGTTACTGGCTTAAATGAAGGAACTCAGTACCAATTCCGCATTGTTGCTGTAAATAAGGCTGGTCCCAGTGAACCGAGTGATGCAACTAAACCTCATCTTTCCAAGCATAGGCGATGTAAATTTTTTGTGACGATCAGATTTTATGTATTGTAGATACTTGTTGGTCTGTGAATTGAATGTCGGTTGTATTTTGCTTGCAGTGAAGCCAAGAATTGATCGCACCAATCTGATTACTGTTATGGTAAAGGCAGGCAAACAGGTTAAATTCGATGTGAACATCAGAGGCGAACCACCACCGACTGTTACTTGGAAACTTGTAGATAAAATCGTGGAGTCCAAAGATAACGTGCACATTGAAAATATCGATTACAATACAAAACTGACCATTAATGACGCTCTTAGAAAGAACTCTGGAAAATATATCATCACTGCTGAGAATGAACATGGCAAAGATGAAGCTGATGTTGAAGTAGTTGTGTTAGGTATATTGTCCGACTTTGAATTTTAGCAGTAATAGATTAAATGATCATAATTACAAAATGGTATATTTATGCCATAGGATGCCCATCAAGACCTGGAGGACCACTAAAGGTCTCCGATGTTACTGGCAAGGGTTGCAAGCTTAAGTGGGATAAGCCAGAAGACGATGGCGGAAAGCCCATCAAGCACTATTTGGTGGAAAAGATGGACACTGCCACTGGCCGATGGGTCCCTGTCGGGCGTACAGATGAGCCTGAGATGGAGGTTACAGGCCTTCAGCCTGGCAAGGAATATCAGTTCCGTGTTAAAGCTGTCAATGAAGAGGGTGACTCTGAACCTCTACAAACAGATAAACCTGTGCTTGCCAAGAATCCTTATGGTAAGCGTGGCTTTTCTTTTAAAATGAGTTTAAAAATGAAAGATTATATGTGATCTATATTTTGGTATTGCACTTGATAAAATCGTTTAGATGAACCTGGGAAACCAGGCACACCAGAACTCGTGGATTGGGACAAAGATCACGTTGACCTTAAGTGGCCGGCACCAAAATCAGATGGCGGAGCTCCAATTACAGGATATATTGTGGAGAAAAAAGAAAAATTCAGCAGCTTATGGGAGCCTTGTCACGAATCTGATGGTCCAGTTTGTGAAACCAGAGTTCCTAACCTTAAAGAGGGCATGCAGTACCAATTCCGTGTGCGTGCTGTTAACAAAGCCGGGCCTGGAGAAGCCAGTGAAGCGACACAGCCTATCATTGCTAAACCAAGAAACTGTAAGCTCAAATAATTCTAATAGTAAATTTAAGTATGACTTCTCAAATATTGTTGGCTAGCTAGTCTAGTGTGTAAATTTGACATGTCAAGCATTTATATCTAATGTTCAAAACCTTATAGTGAAACCAAGGATTAACAGAGAAAAACTACTGAGTATCACTGTCCGTGCTGGAGTGTTTGTCAAGTATGACACCGATGTAATTGGTGAACCACCACCAAAAATTGTCTGGGCTTTCAAAGGTCAAGTATTGGAATCAACCGAACACACCAAAATCGAAAATGAAGACTATAACACTCGTATCACCATAAGCAATACCACACGAAAAGATACTGGAAAGTATACAGTGACTGCAGAAAATATCAATGGAAAAGATACGGCAGAAGTTGAAGTCACAATTTTAGGTATTCTTTGTTTCACGTACCTCTCTCTTCCAACGTTCTTGAAATATCTAATATTTTCATAAGTTATTTACGTTCAATTTTTCCCAAATTTCCAGACAAACCAGGTAAACCAGAAGGTCCATTAGAAGTAACAAAAGTTCACAAGGAAGGTTGCAAATTGAGTTGGTCTAAGCCGAAGGACGACGGAGGCTTGCCTTTGGAAGGTTATGTAGTTGAGAAAATGGAAGCTGGAACAGGTCGATGGATGCCAGCTGGACGCACGGACAAACCAGAAATAGAACTTACTGGTTTGGAACCAGGAAAAAAATACCAGTTCAGGGTGAAGGCCGTCAATCCCGAGGGAGAGTCTGAGCCTCTTGAAACTGAGAGAGCCACATTGGCAAAGAATCCCTTTGGTAAAAATGTTTAATTTGATAGTTAGATACAAATTGTAACGTATAATCCTGGTTTAATTGTGATTTATACTATTCCAGAGGAACCTGGTAAGCCGGGAACTCCAGAGGTCGCAGACTATGATAAAGATTTCGTAAAGTTGAAGTGGGAACCTCCCATGCGAGATGGTGGAGCGCCAATCAAAGGCTATATAATTGAAGTTAAGGACAAATATGGTGACAACTGGGTGAAAGCAGTTGAAACTTCAGGATCGGCAACACAGGGAACAGTTCCTAATTTAATCGAAGGCAACAAATATGAGTTCAGGGTGCGAGCTGTCAATAAGGCTGGCCCTGGTGAGCCTAGCGATGCTAGTAAACAACACACTGCCAAGCACAAATTCTGTAAGTATTCTAGAAAAACGTTTATTTCACGCAAATTATTTGCTCATGTTACAATAGAATATTTGAAAAGCCTTCCAACATATTATTAACAAAAACTTCGCTTTCCTTTCTAAAGGATGTCTAAATTAAAGAAATAATTTGTCATTACAATTTATTTAAAAATGCGTTTTTTTTTCTTAAATATGATTATGAATTATCACTAGTGGTTATTTCACTAAGTTTACTCTAGCATAAATGTCATTGCTATTTTTAACTCTAGTAAAACCACGCATCGATAGAACCAAGCTCCAGAATGTATCAGTTAAACTTGGTCAGACAGTTGAATTTGATGTGGGCATTATTGGTGAACCACCACCGACAGTAACATGGACTTTTAAAAATAGTCCAGTGGAAAGCTCTGATAATCTTCGTATTGATAACGTTGATTACAACACAAAATTCTTCCTTCTGAAGAGTGCTAGAATGCACAGTGGTCTTTACACTATTACTGCAAAAAATAGTGTAGGAGAGGACACAGCAGATGTGGAGGTTCTTATATTGGGTAAGCAATGCCTCATTAAATTGATTAATTGAAAAATATGACGGGTGTTAAGTTTTAAATTAAATAAAATTCTGCAGGCAAACCATCCACACCTCAGGGACCTCTTGAGGTGTCAGATGTGCACAAGGATGGTTGTTCCCTCAAATGGAAGAAACCTGAAGATGATGGTGGAAGTCCAATCGAATATTACGAAATCGAAAAAATGGACACCGACACTGGACGCTGGGTTCCTGCTGGAAAATCGACTGAGCCAAACTTTGATGTTCAAAATCTTGTCCCAGGAAAGAACTACAAATTTAGGGTTCGGGCAGTCAACAAGGAAGGCGAATCTGATGAACTGGAAGTGGACAAAGCCATTGTGGCAAAGAATCCATTCGATGAGCCAACAAAACCAGGTCGCCCTCAGATTACTGACTGGGACAAAGACCATGCTGATCTCGAATGGAAGGTACCAGAGAATGATGGTGGTGCTAAAATTGACAAATACGTCTTAGAAAAGAAGGAGAAGGGCACCAGAAACTGGCTGAAGGCGGCTGATGTGCCCGGAGACAGAAATAAGGGAACTGTTCCAAATCTGGAGGAAGGTAAAGAATACGAATTCCGTGTTGTTGCAGTCAATAAAGCCGGACCTAGCGAACCGAGCGACCCCAGCCGAACGCTTGTGGCCAAACCCAGATTCTGTAAGTTTCTCTCTATTTAAGTTTTTCTGGCAATGACTTCCATTTCTTGAGGATACGTAATTCTGACCTTTCCCTTCTAGTGGCCCCCAAAATCGACCGCAAAAACTTGCAAAATTTCACTCTTCGCGTTGGCCAATTACACAAGATGGAAATTGGTGTTCAAGGCGAGCCGCCTGCAACCATTGCATGGACCTTCAAAGGCGAACCCATCAAAAGCTCTAGAATTAAAATCGACAATGAGGACTATCTCACCAATTTTGTTTTGTCCAAAGCACAACGAAGAGATACTGGTACTTACACCATTACTGCCAAAAACGACTCCGGCACAGATGAGGCATCATTTGATATCAACGTCCTAAGTAAGCGCTACCTTTCAGCTCAGGATATTTAAAAAAATTAAGTTTCGTAGTTACACCAGTCTAATAACTTATCGGTGACTTTTTTTTTTCAATTCAGGTAAGCCCACGAAACCCCAAGGACCACTGAAAGTATCTGATGTGCATGCTGAAGGATGCAAACTTGAATGGGAGAAGCCAGAAGATGATGGCGGAGAACCAATTGAGCATTATGTTATTGAAAAGATGGACACAGACACCGGACGCTGGGTTCCTGTAGGCATCAGCAAAACTCCAGAAATGGAAATTGAAGGCTTGATTCCAGGAAAGGAATACAAGTTCCGTGTCAAGGCTGTTAACCCTGAAGGAGAATCTGAACCATTGGAAACTGAACTTGGAACTGTTGCAAAGAATCCATATGGTAAAAATATTATTAACATTGTGGCCTATATTCTCAGAAACTTTAGGATAATCAATACACTTTCTAGTGTAAATAATCTTTTGTAAAAAAAATATAGCAGTAAAAGTTTAAAATAATTATATTTTGAAATAATTTCTTGAGTTACATTTTATGGAATAATAATTATCTTATTGTCCTTGTTTCTATCTCGGAATAAATTTGGCTGCGAAGCTCATAGCAATTATATAATCATAATTGTTCTTGGTACAGATGAACCTGGTAAACCTGGCCGACCAAAAGTGCAAGACTGGGATAAGCACCATGTTGATCTTAAATGGGATCAACCGACCTCAGATGGTGGCGCTCCAATTAGCAGTTACATTATAGAAAAGAAGGATAAATACAGCAGCAAATGGCAAAAAGCAACTGAAGTCATTGGTGATAAGTGCGAAGCAAGAGTTCCTGACCTCATCGAAAACATGGAATACCAATTTCGTGTACGTGCTGTTAACAAAGCAGGTCCAGGAGAGCCTAGTGATCCATCTGAGACAGTGATCGCAAAACCACGCCACCGTAATAGACCCCTTTACTGCTGTAATGTTGGTGATTTGCGGTGATATGGTGCTAATACTGTAGAATACTCTTTCCATTTCTTTTAGTTGCTCCTCAAATCGATAGATCTACTTTGAAAAATATTACCATTCGAGCAGGCCAGGTCTTCCGCATTGATGTCAAAGTCATTGGAGAACCGCCTCCGACTACTTCTTGGTTTCATGAGGATACTAAACTGGAGTCTAAGGACAACGTCCAAATTGATAAAGAACCGTACAAGACAAGGTTGTCTGTCAACAAAGCTCAGAGAAAAGATACTGGAAACTATACAATTAAAGCAGAAAATAATTCAGGAAAAGACGAGGAAACCGTGGAAGTGACTGTGCTTGGTGGGTTTATAGTTTAAGCAATTTAGGAAACGTATTTCAGGGAAGCACATTGAACGAATTGATTTTTTTACAGACAAACCAGCTCCTCCAAAGGGTCCATTAAAAATTTCTGATGTTCACAAGGAAGGTTGCAAACTTCAGTGGGAAAAGCCAGTAGACGATGGCGGTGTTCCGCTTGAGAATTACATTGTAGAGAAAATGGACAGTGATACTGGGCGATGGATTCCTGTTGGCAAGCCAACTGAACCATGCATGGAGGTGAGTTCCTCTTTTAAAGGGATCATCATACTTTACCATCACTAACCTTAGCCGCATAAATTTTGGAAGATGATTTTAGAGAAAATTGTTTTTCAAACATCACATTTATATATTCGACACTGCTGAGACATAATGCAAATACTACAACGGAAAAGAGCTCATTTTATTTCGCAAAATTTAAGCTTCATCTTTAGTTATTATAATTAAAAACAAATTAGTACAGTTATTTAAAATTTCATTTAAAAGTGACGTTTTGCAAAAAAAAATTTGATTCACCAAATCATTTCGACCCAGAAAGTATTAACCGAAATAATTTTATTAACTAAATTATTCAATAAAGGGCCATTTTTGTTGGGGCTGTGAACATTTTTGAGAGATGGCCTGTTTATGTGAACCTTTTTGGCTATTTAAAATCTTATTGGTTTTGTAGAAATGTTGAAATTATCAAAATTGTAGATAACTGGAGGAAAAACACATGTTATATTTTTTAGGTAACAAACTTAACTCCAGGTAAGGAATACAAATTCAGAGTGATGGCTGTCAACCCAGAAGGAGAATCTGAACCATTGGAAGCAGAAAAAGCCATCATTGCTAAAAATCCATTTGATGAACCTGGAAAACCTGGAACTCCAGAAATTGCTGATTGGGATAAAGATCACGTCAAACTGAAGTGGGAACCTCCAGTTAAAGATGGCGGAGCCCCAATTACTGGATACATAATTGAAAAGAAAGAAAAGGACAGTCCTCGTTGGGTCAAAGCAGCTGAAGTTCCTGGGAATGCTTGCGAAGGAATCGCACCCAACTTGACTGAAGGAGAGCAGTACGAGTTTAGGGTCCGTGCCGTTAATGCTGCCGGTCCCGGAGAGCCTAGTGAAAAGAGCAAAATGGTCACAGCTAAACCCAGAAAATGTACGCTTTCCAATTTATTATGAAATTGTTAATTAATAGATTGGCATAAATAGTAACTAACTCAACTTTTGACTATTCAGTGGCACCAAAGATTGATAGAAGGCATTTGAAAAATATCACGATCAAGGCAGGTGAAGCTTTCTTCTTTGATGTGAAAGTAATCGGTGAGCCTGCACCTAAGTGCAGGTGGTTGTTGAATCGCAAACCAGTGGAAGAGAGGTCGGCGCTTCGTGTCGAAAATGTACCATACAACACAAAACTGATTAATGACAAATCCGAAAGAAAGGACAACGGTACTTATATCATTGAAGCCGTGAACCAGTATGGTCGTGATGAGGCTGAAGTGGAAGTCACCGTGATATGTAAGGAATGCGCTTAGTAATTTTTATACGTTACAATAGTTTGAGTACAGATTGGCTAATATGTTAGTAACGGATATATTTCAAATGAATTAGCGAAACCTGCAAAGCCAGAAGGACCACTCGACGTCACTGATGTGCGAAAGGATGGTTGCAAATTATCCTGGCAAAAGCCAAAGGATGATGGCGGAGAACCAATTGAGGGTTATGTTGTGGAAAAATTCGATCCCGATTCTGGAATCTGGCTTCCTGTTGGTAAAAGCAGTAAGCCTGAAATAGAGGTGACAGGACTCACGCCTGGTCACGAATACAAATTCCGTGTAAAAGCTGTCAACAAAGAAGGAGAATCCGAACCTCTCGAAACGTTGCTCCCGATTGTTGCAAAAGATCCCTTCGGTAAGAAAAATGTAAACGCATTTTTGACATGCACACTCATAGAAAATTTCATTCTTCAATATTTTGTTTCATATTTTATGCGTTTAGATCCCCCTGAACCTCCTGGTACTCCTGAACTTACAGACTGGAGTGCTCGACATGCTGACATGAAGTGGTCTCCACCGAAAATCGATGGTGGCAGCCCAATCACAGGTTTGGACTATTTACATATCCAAATAATATTTATATATTATAATATAGGCAACACGCTATATATAATTTTAGTCCATTATTTCTGGTGATATTTTCGCAAACAGTTTTACTTTTTAAATGTGATACAATGTGTTGCTGGAATTCATCCTCATTTTACCAATATTGCTTATAAACAGGCTACATTATTGAAAAGAAAGAGAAAAATTCTCCCAAATGGGAAAAAGCTGAAGAAATCGTTGGTGATGAGTGCAAGGGTACTGTTAAACACCTAGAGGAAGGCCATGAATATGAGTTCCGAGTCAGAGCACTGAACAGAGCTGGTCCTGGAGAAGCCAGCGAGGCATCCAAACCAATGATTGCCAAGCCACGATTTTGTAAGCAGCGATTTCTATTTCTGGGGATGTTATCTGTTCCAATTTGTATTTGTTTACGTTGTTAATTCTTCTCCTGCAGTGGCCCCCAAAATTGACCGAAGCAAACTAAGGGATATTTCTATCCATGCTGGTGCCGCCCTCAAATTTGATGTCAACGTTCAGGGTGAACCACCGCCGACAATCACTTGGACAGCTGGAGGTTTTGCTCTGAAGCCCTCAGACCGCGTGGAAATTGAAAACGTCGATTACAACACTAAGGTGGTCGTACGCAAGACTGTCCGGGCAGATGCAGGCGAATACACTATTTTGGCCATAAATAGCTCCGGAAGAGACAGTGTCACTGTCATTGTGAACATACTGGGTACGAAAGCTCATTACTTTAACTTATGAAAATTAATGGACTTTACCCAACTTGAGAAAATGTATCACGCAAAAGATTTAATTTTTGAAAATACAAATATTTATCACCAAAGACAAACCAACTGCGCCAGAGGGACCTTTGGAGGTTACTGATGTCCATAAGGATGGCTGCAAATTGAAGTGGAAGCGACCCAAGGATGATGGTGGAAGCCCTATCGAATGCTATGAAGTGGAAAAACTTGATACTGACACAGGCGATTGGGTTCCAGTAGGAAGTAGCAAAGAGCCAAGTAATTAAATTAAACCTTTTCAATGTTGTTGCTGCTTGTCTTTCCATTTAATCGCTTTTGAAAATTACCAGTTTTATGTAAATATGAAATCGTGAAACTTTGTTTCATGTATCATATTAAGCTATGGAAGTCACTGGTTTAACACCTAACAAGAACTACAAATTCCGTGTTCGTGCCGTAAACAAAGATGGAGAATCTGCGCCTTTGGAGGCAGAAAAGGCAATCACAGCCAAAAATCCGTTTGGTGAGCCTTTTCATATGTACATGTAATTAGCAGCAAATTAATTTGAATGCATTTGAATGGACTTTAAACATTTAAAATTCTTTTCAGATGAACCTGGAAAGCCAGGCACCCCTGAAGTTGTAGATTATGACAAGGATCACGTTGATCTCAAATGGGATCCACCAACTTCGGATGGCGGCTCCCCAGTCACTGGCTATCTGATCGAAAAGAAGGACAAATATGGCAACTGGGAAAAAGCCTTAGAGGTCCCTGGCGATCAAACTGGAGCCACAGTGGATAACTTGGTTGAGGGACAACCTTATGAATTCCGAGTTCGGGCCCTTAATAAAGCTGGCCCTGGAGAACCAAGCGACGCTAGCAAATCTGTCATTGCTAAGCCAAAGAACTGTAAGCTCATTGTTTTGACATTTGAAGTTATGCGATTTATATCATAATCCCTCGAAGTTTCAAAGATACAATCAAGGCAATTTATTAAATTAATAAGCGTAACCTAACAATTCAGCATGTTGATACGGGGTACGTCTCCTGGTATTTTCTTGGCTTTTAAGAAGAACGTTTAAAAACAGTAAAAGAGTTGTGTGTATACTTGTATTTAAGATATTCCTTCAAGAATTTAGTTAAAATAATTACATTTTTAACTGTTGGTACATAATCACAAAATTTTCTTTGCGCAATGGTAAAGGGCCTATTTATTAATCGTCATTTATAATGAAAATATATTAGCTATTTTGTGGATTTGTGAATTCCCTTAAAACCCTGAAGACATGTAATACATGTTAACCCCCGTTGATCTTCCAATGTGTTTAATTTTATATGCGATTAACAATGGAATTTATTTTGAATAGTGGCGCCAAAGATTGACCGTACTAACTTGAACAAAGTGCGTATCAAGGCTGGACAATCCTTTAACTTTGATGTAAACGTCATTGGTGAACCTCCTCCAACAATCACATGGACTTTGAAGGACCGGGAAGTTAAACCATCTGAGCGAATCAAAGTAACCACGACGGACTACAACACAAAACTTAATGTCAGACAAGCAACTCGCTCTGACAATGGCCTTTACACCATAACAGCAGAAAACCGCAATGGTAAAGATGTTGCAGATGTTGAAGTTATCGTCTTAGGTAAGTTCGACAGTCCGTTATGTTTTTCTATATCTTAGTTCACAGTTAACATTATAATTTTCATTTTTCAGATAAGCCCGCACCTCCTCAAGGACCACTGAGTGTTAGTGATGTGCATGCAGAAGGTTGCAAATTAGCTTGGAATCCACCTCAAGACGATGGAGGACAGCCTGTCGACCATTATATTGTTGAAAAAATGGACGCACAGACAGGTCGATGGATCCCTGCTGGAGAGACCATTGGACCAGATACTGAATTAAAGGTTTGAACAAATTTTAAATGTTCAGAGGTTGAGTTTTTGTTTAAATTATGCTAATTAAGGCTTAAGGTTCGATATCATATGTCACATTTTAAAACCTCTGCATTCATTAAGGTTGACGGCCTCCAGCCTGGCAAGGAGTACAAATTCCGAGTACGGGCGGTCAATCGGCAAGGAGAATCTGACCCACTCACCACATCGCAGGGCACTGTTGCCAAGAATCCATTTGGTAAAAAGTGGAATTTATTGCGATCAGATTTTTTTTTTTCATAAAATATCTGTTAACGCAGTAATATTTTCAACATGTTGCAGATCAACCAGGTAAGCCAGGAACTCCCGAAATTGCAGATTATGACAAAGATTTCGTTGACCTTAAATGGGAACCTCCTGCGACTGATGGAGGATCGCCAATCACTGGTTACATTATAGAAAAGAAAGATAAAAATAGGTAAGCTGATGTACTTTTGTAAAATGTATTTTCTACGTGGAAAGCTCATGTACTATTGAAATACTATGAAAATTAGTCCCAACTGGGAGAAAGCTGTAGAAGTCCCTGCAGATCAGACGAAGGCGCATATACCTGATCTACAGGAAGGAAACTCGTACGAATTCAGAGTCCGGGCTGTGAACAAAGGAGGCCCTGGAACTCCCAGCGATGCTACTTTACCCCATGTAGCCAAACCACGCAAAAGTAGGAACCTTGCATTTCTCTTGAATTTTTGTTTTATAAGTACGCCATCTTAAATGTAGAGTATCGATAATTTTTATTCTTTTTCAAAGTGGCTCCCAAAATCGACCGTAATGCCTTGCATGACGTCCGTGTCAAAGCTGGAACCAATTTTGACTTGGATGTCCCAGTGGCAGGTGAGCCACCGCCATCAAAGAAATGGAGCCTTAATGGAATGGCACTGACTTCCACTGAACGTCTTAAGATTACTATCGAAGACTATAACATTAAGTTTTCCGTGCGAGATGCCAAACGTCAGGACACGGGAACTTACACTCTTACAGCAACTAATGAGCACGGCACTGATACTGCTACTGTCAAAGTCACAGTGCTCGGTACGCATTTCTTCGCGTATCATTTCTTTAAACTACTACTTCTTTGGTTAACTTGTCAAGAAAATTAAATAAGTTTTTTTTTTATATTGCAGATGTTCCCTCACCTCCTGATGGCCCACTTAGAGTGGATAATGTAACTAAGGATGGTTGCACTTTACGGTGGGAGCCTCCCAAAGATGATGGCGGTGCTGATGTAAGCCATTACGTGGTAGAAAAGCTTGATGCTGAAAATGGTCGATGGGTACCAGTAGGCGATTGTGTTGGAAATTCAATGAAAGTAGACAAACTAATCGAAGGTCACGATTATAAGTTCAGAGTTAAGGCGGCCAATCGCTATGGTGAATCTACACCTCTCACAGCCAACCAAGCTATAACAGCCAAAAATCCATATGGTAATTATATAATTAATTTTCCAGTCCACTTGCGGATTTAAAAACTTTTCATAAAATGCTTTAAAAATATCATGATACTAATATTTTTCATAAATAAGATGCTCCGGATAAGCCAGGAACCCCAGAAGTGGTAGATTGGGACAAGGACCATGTCGATCTGGCATGGAAACCCCCACGAAAAGATGGAGGTGCTCCTGTGGATAAATACATCATTGAAAAGAAAAGCAAGCACAGTCCAACTTGGGAAAAGGCTGCTGAAGTGCCTGGTAGTGCCAATAAAGCGACAGTTCCCAATCTTACTGAAGGAGAAGAATATGAATTCCGTGTAGTCGCAGTCAACAAAGCTGGACCGGGAGAGCCTAGTGATCCATCTAAGGCTGTAGTGGCCAAACCACGTCACCGTAAGTGTGCGCATGCATATTATAAACTAGATAACTTGTAAACTCACTACATTTCTTCTATAGTATGCAATATGTCTTAACTATTGGTCGGTTGATCAGGTCTTGATCAAAAGATTACTGCCATCCTTTATTATACTTAGTGTAGTTCTCTGAACATTACATGTACTCATTCCTTCATAGAGGTTTTATTAAAATAAAATTAGGCTATAAAATGATTGGCATGTATTTGTTTTAGTTGCGCCATCCTTGGACAAGGCCGCCTTGGAAGATCTTAAAGTGCGTGCTGGCAAAGCGATTGTCTTTACTGTACCCATTTGTGGAGAGCCCCCACCAACTGCAGAATGGTCTATCAATGGCAAGCCTGTGGAATCCACAAATCGCATCGATATTCTTACAAATGATAAGCAAACTGCTTTTGAAATACCGTTCTCTGTTCGTGCTGATTCGGGCAAATACTCTTTGAAACTGTCGAATCCTTCTGGGGAAGTCGCAGCCTCTGCAAATGTCACCGTAATGGGTATGTTTTCCTCTTTTTCTTATAGTATTTTGCTTCCGTTTCAATGATGTTACCCGCAACTTTGAAGTATTAATTTTCGCCTGACTGGTTCCTTTAGATCGCCCGTCGCCACCTGAGGGACCTTTGGAAGTGAGTGGTGTAACTAAAGAATCTGCAACATTGACTTGGAAGATACCAAATGATGATGGCGGAACTCCAATCACTCATTATCTGGTTGAAAAAATGGACGTGTCACGTGGCACTTGGGTGGAAGCTGGCACAACTCAGCGACTTTCCATGGATGTTACAAGACTCGTCCATCGTAAAGAATACATGTTCCGAGTAAAGGCGGTGAACGCAATCGGAGAATCCGACGGCTTGGAGACGACCAAAGGAACCGTGGCCAAAAACCTTATTGGCAAGTATAATCGTCGTTTAGGTAATTTAGTCGCGCACATCCGAATGTTACATGTTTGCATTTTTGTTCTAGACGAACCTGATGCACCTGGAAGGCCCGCAGTCACTGATTGGGACAAGGACCACGTGGATCTAAAATGGGACCCACCAAAGAACGATGGCGGATCTCCCATCACAGGATATGTCATTCAAAAGAAAGAGCGCAGTAGTCCAAATTGGATTAACGCTGCTGACGTCCCCGCAGGAAAAACCGCAGCTACAGTACCAAATTTGGCGGAGGGAACAGAGTACGAATTCCGTGTCATTGCCAAAAATGCAGCCGGATTAGGCGAACCCAGCGAGCCATCGGAAATGGTCATAACTAGACCAAGACGGCGTTAGTTTTTCAATTAAGTTGTGACATCATTTGAAAAGACCATTTTTGAAAAAGGTTGAATAAATATTATTTGTCTTTTTGTTTAGTACCACCAAAGATTAAGAGCCCCCTACGTGAGGTCAGAATTAAGTCTGGTCAAATTCTTCATTTGGATATTTACTACGAAGGCCAGCCACCTCCTGAAGTGACATGGTTAGTTGATGGCAAGGAACTTACTTCGAATAATCGTACCACTATTTCTGCTATTGGCGACCATACTATTGTCCACACGGTTGATGCTGTTAGAGGAGATAGTGGGAAATACACCCTGAAGTTGAAAAATGAACATGGAGAAGATGAAGGAACTTTTGCTGTTATCGTTCTTGGTATGCAATAATGCATTAATGGTATTGATGAACCATGGTATGGATGTAGTTCATGGTGAAAATTCGTTTTTATAGATAAACCTGCTGCACCTGAAGGGCCTTTGGAAGTTACGGATGTTACAAAGGACAGTGTTACTCTCGGATGGAAGCCACCAAAGGATAATGGTGGAAGCGAAATTAAGTAAGATTCATTTACAACCACTTCCTTATTTGAAGATTAATGAATAAAATTAAGATTGTGGAAACGCAGCTCCTAGTACTCCGATTGTATTGACATAATTATTTTGCAGAAATTACGTTATTGAGAAACGTGATGTTACTCATGGCGGAGGCTGGGTTCCAGCAGCCCTGAATGTTCCTCCAAATGCGACTTCGTATGAAGTTCCTAAGCTAATTGAAGGCACTCAGTACGAATTCAGAGTTCGAGCTGAGAATGCTCAAGGAACATCTGACCCACTGGAAACGACCCGTCCAGTCACTGCAAAGAATCCATTTAGTAAGGGTGTCTTCAAATTTACTAGACTTACACATTTACTGTGTTAGTTCTGTTCCAAAATTTGTTAAAATTTTTATTGCAGATGTTCCTGGTAAGCCTGGAAAGCCAGAAGCCATTGATGCAGATAGAGACCACATCACAATAGCATGGAAGCCACCTTCCAATAATGGTGGTTCACCCATAACTGGATATGATATCGAAAGACGAGATCTTAAGAGTGGCCGCTGGGTGCGATTGAGCAGGGACCCTGTGAGGGTATGACCACTTCACATCTTTATTCTATTGAAAACCATGTTTTGGAACAAACAAAACCTCATAACGGTCTTGTTTATTTGACAGCACAATGAGTTTACCGATGATAAGGTGGCAGGTGACCATCAATACGAGTACCGTGTCATTGCACGCAATGCAGCTGGACCAGGTGACCCTAGCGATGCTTCAAAATCCATTTTTGCTAGACCAATGAAAGGTAACTTGCAAAAACGTTTTTGTTATTATAACCAATTTCCCCCACAATTACAGTAGCTGACCAATGTGGTTGTTTATTATTTCTCCTTAGAAAAACCCAAACTCAATTTGGACGGCCTTTATGGTCGACAAATCAAAGTTCGTGCTGGTGAACCATTGACAATCGATATTCCGCTCTCGGGTGCTCCCCCACCAACTGTTGATTGGAGCCATGATGGACAAGAGTTTCCACCAACCAACAGAATTCATATGGATACCACTGCAGAAAGAACCAGGCTCGAAATACCTGTTTCACAACGTGGCGATAGTGGCATTTATAAAATTAGAGCAAAGAATGCTTATGGAGAGGATTCAGCCGATATTAAAGTTATTGTCGTCGGTGAGTTACATTTTCTAATATAATTTATTTATTTTAAACTTTATTGAATTAAGTTAATCGTCATCTGTTATACAGATCGACCAGGCCCACCAGAAGGTCCTCTTGAATATACAAATCCAACTAATACTAGTGTCACGTTGTCTTGGAAGCCCCCATTGGATGATGGTGGTGCTGAAATTACCGGTGAGTTCAAATGCAGAGTTTGAAGTATATTTTTATTAGAATAAATATCAATATCTATTTATATCATGCATATATACATATATTTATATTTATAAAAGTAATATATTTATTATGAATTTTAAGCAATTGATATATTCTCTTGGTTTTATACAGGTTTTTTTTTATAGAGTACCCGCTTGTGTTCTTTTCGAATCTGTTGCATGTATTGATAACTTTCCAACTAATTTACTTTGCATAGGGTTACTGAACATAGTTCTCCTAACAAGCATTTTTTGTGGCTACTGTCTTTAAAAAAATCATCAAATCATAATTGTACAACTACAAATATTTTTTAGTTTATTTTGGTAGGACTTTAAAAATGTGTATATTTGAATTAGCTTGTTTGTTTTTTAGGATATTTCATAGAAAAATGCGACTTTGGTTCTGATAAGTGGTTACCTGTTGGTGGCTACTGCCCTAATACTACGTTCACTGTCAAGAATTTGGAAGAAGGCAAGCATTATTTGTTCAGAGTTTCTGCTGAAAACATCTATGGAGCCAGTGAGCCATTGGATGGAAAGAAAGTCCAAGCCAAGAATCCATTTGGTGAGCAAAGTTACTTTATTGATAATTTAAGCTTGTGCATTAGATGCATGCATAGATTAACATGCATATTATTGAAACAGATGCGCCAGATGCTCCTGGGCAACCTAAGGTTACAGGCTACGATTCTACATGGGCAAGCTTGGCATGGACACCTCCATTATCAAATGGTGGTAGACCCGTGACCGGTTATATTATAGAGAAACGAGAGAGGGGTGGCGAATGGTCGAAAGTGAACGGCATCCCGACTCCAGGCACTAATTATACAGTGCCAAATTTAACTCCTGGTGGACGTTACGAATTCAGAGTATGTGCCGTAAATGATGCTGGTCCAGGAAAACCCAGCAAACCGACACAACCAATAACTGCCGAAGAACCCAAATGTAATCTCAACACATTCTTTTTATCAATTCTCTGTTAGCCTAAACTTGCAATATATTAACAAAAGTGTATACAATCACAACAACACTGTATGGTTATTAACAGCTGTGCCGGATGCCCCAGATGTTCCTAAAATCGACAGAATCACCAAAGACTCGGTCACATTGTCTTGGAACAAACCACACGAGCGAGGTAGCAAAATCATTGGATATCAAGTCGAAAAGAAACGCAAGGATTCCCCCAACTGGGAAAGAGCTACCACAGCACCACATCCTGATACTACTTTCACGGTATTCAAATTCAATTAGAAAATCATATAGCGTATTTTATTTTTAAATCAACATAATTATCATAAATATTTTTATGACATTCCTATCATAACTATTTTTATGACATTCCTATCATAACTATTTTTATGGCATTCCTATCATAACTATTTTATTAATTATGCACATTTCAAATTTTCAGGTGCCTAAATTGAAGGAAGGGGACGAATACCAATTCCGAGTTATTGCTGTCAACGATTTAGGTGACAGTGAGCCAAGCAAGCCAACTCAAGTAGTCCTGGTCGAAGAACAACCTGGTATGCTAATATGTCTTAAGTTTTTAAATTTTATTTGATAGATGTCAGGTTGAAAATAAGAAATAGTCCAGAGAAAATTTAAGTTTAAGAGGCATACGTAGCTAAACGTCATGTTTTTTTTGTGTTAATTAGATAAGCCACGCATTGATATCGGAGCTGTACGAGATATTACCGTCCGAGCTGGACAGGAGTTCAAAATCAATGTGCCTTTCACTGGGTTCCCTAAACCCACTGCACTATGGTCTAGAGGTGACCGCGATTTAGATGAGAACGAGCCAAGAACTTTTCAAAAAGTTTGTAAACCATATACGTGCATTAATTGCACTTGATCACCCAGATTATTAATTTCAGATACTATAAAAATGGGTGCTTTCTTAGGTGTCAGATAATGACGCCATTTTGGCAGTGCAAGATTCTAGACGTGCAGACTCTGGAACTTATAAATTATTTTTGAAGAATCGTTCCGGATTTGACACTGTCACTTGCAGGGTAACTGTTTTAGGTAATTGAATTATTTACACTGGAGCATTATTATGACATATGATATATATATATATATATATATTTAATTATAGCCTAGTCATTAAATAGAAGCTAAAATATTCTTTATTTTACTTTTCAGATCGCCCTGATCCTCCTGAATACCTTAAAGGAGAGGATGTTGAAGGGGACTCACTCACTCTTAGATGGCAACCACCTAGGGATAATGGTGGCAGCGAAGTCACCAATTACGTCGTTGAGAGGAGAGAAGTCGGTCAAACTGCTTGGACCAAAGTCAGCAGCTACGTCAGCGGAACCCAAATCCGTGTCCGGAATCTCACCATTGGCAAGGAATATGATTTCCAAGTTATGGCAGAGAATCAATATGGCACCAGTGATCCAGCAGTAACCAGAGATCCCATCAAAGCCAAACATCCATTTGGTAAATTTCATTTCATAAAACCTTCCACTCTATTTTTTTTTGCAATGGTTAAAATACAACCAGTGACAGTTACATTGAAATATGTATTATTTCAATTTCTCTGTATTATCTTATTTCCTAAGAGATGTAGGTGATGCCATAATACATTTAAGAAAAATATACAGTAATCCAATTTGTTATTTTACCCGCTCGTATTGCTTAATTGGTACAGATATCATTGAGTAATTTTATCAACAAAGTTTATATTTAAATTAACAGATATTATAGTAAAATAATTCATGGTCATTACGAAATCCACATCGTCAACCCCTCCTTTTTGTGGAAGATATACTAATTAAAAATCCTGTTTTTACTATCTAGACCCACCAGATGCACCAGGAACTCCTAAAGCAGTGGAAACTGGGGAAGACTTCATCACCATCAACTGGACAAGACCACGTAACGATGGCGGAAGCCCGATTGTCGGTTATCAAATTGAGAAGCGCAAGGTCTACCACTGTTACTTTACTTGAATTTCATGGCAAAATTGGTGTGATATGGACTAATCTTAGGACGCCTGTTTTAGGTGGGAGATAATACCTGGACCCGAGCGTGCCATGCCACAATCCCTGATTTGACATATCGCATCAATGGGCTAACTCCCAACCAAGAATATGAATTCCGTGTTTGTGCTGTAAATGCCGCAGGGCCTGGTCACTGGAGTAATGCTTCAGATGGCATTTTTGCTAGACTGCCAGCCTGTACGTGTCTCTACCTTTCTCTTCATTATCTCAGATAAAAATGATGATAATAACTGTGTCATTTTCGTTCCAAAGGTCCACCAAAGATTACTAGTGACTTGAGCATCAGAGACATAACTGTAATAGCTGGAGAAGAATTTGGAATCACTGTTCCCTTTGTTGCAAATCCACAACCCAATGTTTCATGGACCATCGTTAGTATATTTAGTAAAAAATCAAAGCTTGGGTACTGTAGATAGTCGTTACGAGTTTTATTTTCTGTCTTTTAGAATGGCAGTGAGGTTTATGAGGATGATCGCATTAAATTTACACACACGCCTACATCTACCAAATTTGTCAACAAGAACTCAAAGAGAGGAGATTCTGGAAAATACACCATTCGCTTGTCTAATCCAGAAGGCACGGATTCAGCCTCATGCAGAGTATTGGTTGTTGGTCCGTATTTCTGGAGAATCCATGACTTTCAGTACACCTTTCTTTTGAACTTTGAAATAAAAATGCTTCTTGCTTGGACTCTAATCATAGATAAACCTGGACCTCCCGTTGGTCCCCTTGATGTCTTCGACATCACACCTGAAACATGTTCGTTATCTTGGAAAACACCATTGGATGATGGCGGAAGTCCAATTACTAACTATGTTGTGGAAAAACTGGACCCATCTTCTCAGGTTAGAAACAGTGTGGAAATAATACAGATGTGCATGTATCCATTAACTCAATACAAAATGTTACACATTGTTTTCTTGGAATGATTTTTCAGACATGGGTTAAGGTCAGCAGCTTTGTCAGGGGGTGTCAATACGACATCATGGGATTGGAACCCAATAAGAAATACTTCTTCAGAGTTCGAGCTGAAAACCAGTACGGCGTTGGAGAACATTTGGGGATGGATAATCCAATCACCGCCAAATTCCCATTTAGTAAGGGTTTCTTATTCCGCAAATGCAAATAAGACATGCTATATAGCGCAATTTTAGATAAAAAGTTGTCAGTAGTTTGAATTGTCCTTCTCCAAAAATTTAGAATTTTTTCTTTATGCATAATTAATATTGATTCTTTTGTTAATGAATCAAAATACCTACACTGGAACTATGTATCAGTGATTTGAGGAACAGAAACTTAAACTTTACGTCAACTTGTACTTATCATTAACAATGAATGATTTAATTCCCTAGCTGTACCAGACGCTCCTGGGCAGCCTCGCATCACTGACTGGGACAGCGGTTCAGTCTCTTTAAGCTGGGAAAGGCCTCACAACGATGGGGGAAGTAAAATTCAAGGCTATCGCGTGGAATACAGAGAGCCTGTGGAAAGCAACTGGCGAACTGCTAATGAGTTCCCTGTCAAAGAAACTCGTTATACTGGTAAACATCAATAATGGCGATTTTTGGATTATCACAGTGGAATGTGTTCTTTATCATATTATTGCATTTTTAATGCATTGCTTTTTGTTAATAGTGGTTGGTCTTTCGGAAGGAAAGGAGTATGAATTCAGAGTACGGGCTAAAAATGCTGCTGGTTTCAGCAAGCCCAGTCATCCAACTTCTGTTTTCAAAATCAAACCCAAGTTCAGTAAGTATGCCTCGTATGCACATCTACAAACATGAGAAATTGATCAGTTGAATTTCTAGCCCTGATGGAAATTATTTTGCCATTTAGATGTGCCTTCTCCACCTGGAACGCCTCAAGTCGTTAAAGTTGGCAAAAATTATGTGGACCTTGCGTGGGACCCTCCCAAATCCGATGGTGGTAGTCGTATTACGGGATATGTCATAGAAAAGCGTGAAGCTGGCAGTTCCATTTGGGCCAAATGCAGTGATTACAACATCACTGATTGCGCATATACAGTTATTAATCTTGTAGAAGGAAATGATTATGAATTTAGGATTGTAGCAGTCAATGCTGCTGGACGAAGTGACCCAAGCATGTGCTCCACGCCTGTTAAAATCCGTGAAATTACTGGTACATAAGTATGCTCATTATCCGTGCCAGTAGATCTTGCAAGAAACCAGTTTGGTGATAATTTTCTACTCAATTTCCGTTGATTAGATGGCGCTAAACCTGAGTTTGTCAGGAAGATCCAAAACCAATTTGCCAGTCTCAACAAACCATGTGCTTTTGAATGCGAAGCTACTGGGAAACCTGACCCGGAAGCAAGATGGTAAAAACCAACAGCTGCAGAGGAAACGCTTTTTTAATTGACAGTTTCGCCAGTAATTAATGAATATTGTTTAATTATCAGGTTACGAAATGGACGAGAAGTCCATCCTTCTGGTCGCATTAAGGCTACTGCTATGAATGGAATTTACAAACTTATCTTCACAGATGTTACCGAAGCTGATGAAGGCGATTACGTATGCCAAATCAGCAATCCTTTGGGATCGGATTCTTGCCAAGCCAGATTACGTATCGGAAGTAAGTGTTCAGTAATTTCTAAGTGGTAGTTTAATCATAGATGAGAATTCTACAGCTTTTCCTCCACTAACAGCGCTTTTCCAGTTTTACATTGTATTTGTAACGCTAAATTTCATCTTGGAGATATGAAATAGTTATTAAGCTAATTATTCGTCAATAACATAAAATTGGGCTATTGTACCATACATTCAAATAACTGCATACATGATGATTCTGCATTGTTCATTCATATTTCATTACTGTAAATTTCTTTAGCACCACCAAAGATTGAACGTGCTCCGGGAGATTTGTTCTACCCAGAAAAGGATAATGCTAAGATCAAAATCTACTATTCTGGAACTGGACCTTTCGATGTTACCCTGTTCAAAGATGACAAGGAAGTTGTGGAAGATTCCCACTTCAAATTTACAGTGTTTGATGACTATGTCATCATCTTTATCAGGGAAATAGTAAAATCTGATGCTGGGCGTTATAAGCTGAGAGTTAAAAACGACAGTGGATCTGCTGACGCTAACTTCTCAATTACCATAACTGGACTTCCCGGGCCTCCACAAGGCCCATTGGACATATCTGATATCAGCAAGCATGTGGCCACACTTTTGTGGCGTCCTCCTGCTTTTGATGGTGGGTGCAAAGTAACGCACTATATTGTTGAAAGGCGTGACATCACTCACAACCAATGGATCATTGCTTCTTCTAATGTCAAGGTATGTCTTTGTTGGACAAACTAATTTCAATAGAATCAATGATTATTGGAATTGTGCCATTTCCTAATTTTTTTATTTTTGTAGGACACCTTTTTCACGGTTCAGGGCTTAACAGAAAATCAGGAATATATATTCCGCGTAATGGCAGTGAATGACAATGGCATGAGCGTGCCTCTAGATGGAGCCAATCCGATTAAGGCTAAATTACCTTTTGGTAAATCATTATTTAAAAAAAAAGATTGAATCAGACATTCGAGGATGCTAAGTAAGAAAACTCATATGTTGATACGGTGGAATTTCAGATCCCCCAGGTCCACCAGGCATACCCAAAGTCATTGAAGTGGGTGGAGATTTTGTCAACTTGTCGTGGGATAAGCCAGAAACTGATGGCGGAGCGCGCATTCAGGGTTATTTAATCGACAAACGAGAAGTGAACACTTTAACGTGGCAGCGCGTTAACCAATCGCTTTGCATTACCCCGCAAATCAACATCAGCAATCTTATCGAAGATCGCCAATACGAGTTTAGAGTGTTTGCTGTTAATGAGGCTGGTCCAAGCGAGCCATCACAAGCCTCAGGATCAATCAAGATTAAAGATCCTAATGGTATCATTTTAATGACATTCAGACAAATGTTGCATTCCAGTGATATATATATATATTTTTTTTGGCCAATTCAGCATATGCTCAAAACTACTTATTTGCAAGCAATTCCATAATCTTTGCAACTTTTTTACTTTAGAGGTGTATTTTTTTTCTTAAAATGGAAACAGACTTTAGCTAACCAAACCTGTCTAAAGAAAAAAAAGACCTTATTCCATACGTTGAAATGCATGTCTTCAACTTTTATCCTGAAAAAGGAACAACGATTTCCCTTGCCTTTTTGTTTACAACTTGAATTACAAGGAAGTGGAAAATTTATAAACTATGACCTTGGCATCGTGAAATTGATGCATGTTGAATTTGTTTTTACTAGAGCCACGTCCACCTGAATTCATCACTCCTTTGAAAAATGTAATGGCCATTGAGAACAGATCTGCTCAATTTACATGCAAAGTTATTGGCCATCCAAAGCCAGATGTGACATGGTAAGCACTATTTTCCTACCTCATTTTTACAGACGATATTTCGTTATTATGTTAACGAAAGCGTACATTTTCTCACTGATCAGGTACAAGGGTTTACGAGAATTGTTCAACCACAACAAATATGATATGTCGCACGAAGGAGACACTTACACGTTGACTATTAGGGAAGTGTACGGAGAAGATGCCGATGAGTATGCTTGTCGGGCTGTCAATCGTGGTGGAGCTCGAACATCTAGAGCTGAGCTCATTATTAAGAGTAAGAATACTTAATTTTAGCTTAATTTTTAAATTGTAATTTGAAATAGGTGCATTAGAGTTAATACTACTGCTTTCTGTTAACAGCTGCACCAAAGATCAATGTACCACCTCGATTCCGTGATACAGCTTGCTTTGAAAAGGGCGAAAATATAACCATTAAGATTCCTTTCACTGGTTATCCCAAGCCGAAGATTCGCTGGTCCAAAGATGGTGAAGAAATTGAAAGTGGCGACCATTTCCGTGTCGAAACCAAAGAACGTCATGCCATCCTCGTGATACGCGATGTGACCAAAGTGGATAGTGGACCGTACTCATTGAATGCCGAAAATGAATTGGGATCTGACAATGCAATTATTAAGATCCAGATTAATGGTGAGATGAAAGATTATTTACAAAAAACTTTGTGGTTCTTAAAATGTACATTATGTGAATCAGCATTGAGGCTCTTTTTTTCTATTCTACAGACAAACCTGATCCACCACGTTTTCCGAGCGTAGAAACCATTTTTACAGATTCCGTCGTTCTGACATGGCAAGCACCTCTGTGGGACGGTGGCAGCCATATTACAAATTATGTCATTGAAAAGAAAGAGTCATCTATGTCTAGCTGGATTCGATGTGGAAATACAAGGTAAAATACAGACCCTAAAACTCCAACCCAACCCATAATGACGACTCCGCCACTTTTTAAAAAAAATTTAAAACTCAATAATTGGTTAATAATAGTGATATCTTTCATAAACACCGTGTAGGTTCTTGACCCACTCAATAGGAAGTTTAACACCAGGAGCACCTTACGAGTTCAGAGTAATTGCCGAAAATATTTATGGTCGAAGCGAACCTAGTTTGCCTTCAACATTAATCTACACCAAAGGTAGGAAAACCATTCTGACTTCATAAAAAGCAAAAAAGATTTCTCAAAAACGTATTAACAAATATTAATGTTATTTGGTATGCTACTTCAGAATCTGATAAAAAAGATAAGAAGAAGCAGCAATACCAAGGTGAGTAATCAAAAATATATGAAAGCCTGTTATTATGAAAAAGCTACTAGACATTGAATACTTTTCATCTTTGTGATTGTGTTGATATGGGATAATCACTAATTTTTTAATTATTATTTTCTGTAGTGGATGAAAAAGGTCGCAAAATCCGAGGAAGAGGTGAACCGGTGGACAATTATGATCAGTACGGTTAGTACATTTAGAAGCATTTGAATAGAAATGAGCCGGCAACGTTCTTATGGTTGATGATTGCGCTTTCAGTGTTTGACATTTACTCTCGCTACATGCCACAACCGGTGGATATCAAGTCTGCCAGTGTCTACGATTTCTATGACATTTTGGAAGAGATTGGAACGTAAGTTGTTAACCGCTTTTTAAATTGTTCTTGGAGCATAAATTTAAACTCGTATAGTGTTTGGAACGAGTAAATTGAACCAAAAGTTTAGATTTATCATGCAAAATGATCCAAGCAAACTACAAATCACATTTGGAAAGATCCTGAAAAATTGGGATTAAGCCGAACTTTATTCGTTAAAAATAGTTTTGAAAACATCGTAATTTGTTTTGAAATCATTAATTTAAAATTATTATTTAGGATATTAATTCATATTTCATTATGTTATACAGCGGAGCCTTTGGTGTTGTACATCGTTGCCGCGAGAAAAAGACAGGCAACGTGTTTGCTGCTAAATTTATTCCAGTTTCTCATCCCATGGAAAAGACGCTCATTCGCAAAGAAATTGACATAATGAATCAGTTACACCACAATAAATTAATCAATTTGCACGATGCCTTCGAAGATGTCGATGAAATGGTGCTTATCTATGAATTGTAAGTATGAGTTAGGATTGTCCAATTCAGCATACAATCATTTGAATATTTTGGTCCCTGAAATTTCTCATTTGCTTTTCAGTTTGTCGGGTGGAGAACTGTTCGAGCGAATCACTGCTGATGACTACAAGATCTCCGAAGCTGAGGTTATCAATTACATGCGTCAAATTTGTGAAGGTGTGCGCCACATGCACGAGAAAAACATAATTCATTTGGATATCAAGGTGATCGCATGAGTACCATTTCATTGATAATGGCTAATAATGAGAAAATCCTTTTTTTCCTGCTTTTTGACAATACCACATGTTTGATTTTCAGCCAGAGAATATCATGTGTCAAACCAAGCGTAGTACTAATGTGAAACTAATTGACTTTGGATTGGCCACGAAATTGGATCCCAACGAAATTGTCAAAATCTCCACTGGAACAGCAGAGTTTGCAGCACCCGAAATTGTGGAGCGAGAGCCAGTAGGCTTCTATACCGACATGTGGGCCGTTGGCGTTCTGGCTTACGTCCTGTACGACAGTTGCTACATTTTGAATGTCTCTTCTGTAGCATTCATTTTCAAGTTGTTAGTTTTAACGTTGTCCATTAAACGATTCTTTACAGATTGAGTGGCTTATCCCCATTTGCTGGTGACAATGATATTGAAACACTAAAGAATGTAAAGGCTTGTGACTGGGATTTCGATGAGGAAGCTTTCAAAAATATTTCTGATGAAGCTAAAGACTTCATTCGCCAACTTTTAACTCGCAATAAAGAGTGTGTATTTATCAAACTGCTTTTTTTTTTCAAAACTTCTCTAGCCTACTAAACTTTTATACTTATTTTGTTGCTCAGGAAGCGTTTGACCGCCCACGAATGCCTGGAGCATGCATGGTTGAAGGGCGATCACAGTGGTCGCACAGATACCATTCCCAAAGACAAGCATCTTAATTACAGGGATCGCATTAGGCGCAGATATGTAAGTAGTATTTGTTTATGGCATATGCAGCTATAAAAAATCCTCATAACTGTCAGAATTGCTTAAGTTTTTATCTAACTTGTTCTCTTTTTACTGCATAAATGATTTTGTAACATCACTAAATGTAGCCAATGCAAAACTATAACCATTAAACCAAAGAGAGCAACTTCATTATAAATTGAATTCGATCAACTGCATAAGTAGAGGATTATTTTTATTGAGGTTTAATCGCTCAATTTAAATAGATAATTTGATTTTTTTGTTTTACTTACCAGTGTTAGATTCATTAGTGAAATTTCAATGTTTCTTCGACTGTTCTAAATTTTCCGCATGTTCTTTAGGACAACTGGGATAATTTCTTGTTGCCAATTGGTCGCATAGCCAACTACAGCTCTCTTCGGAAACTGAAAGAGGAACAATACAGATTACATGACTACTACATAGGTAAGGATGACTGTTCAAAGTAACTTTGAAAATCAATATTTGACTAAATGATGATCCAATGTACATTTTTTGAAATTACCAGATCGACGGCAGGCAGCACCACGATTTGTCATACGCCCAGTTAGTGCCTTTACCTATGAAGGTCAAAGTGCAAAATTCTTTTGCCGTGTCATTGCTTGTGCTCCTCCAACTGTATCATGGTGAGACTTGTTTTTATAATCCCGAGTTTTAATCTATACATGTACTAAACTTAAACTGCCAAAAGTGCAAATCATTTAAATGACATTTGTTCAAAATATATGGGCCTTTGTCTACTTCACAAAAACAACATGGTTCCCACACTTATTGCAAATGAAAATCCCCTGACTTTCCCAGGTTTCCCAGAATTAATATTGCATTTTCCCCTGACCAGTTTTTAGACAATCAAAATCATTAAAATAAACTAACCTACCATTATTGACAATTTTTTTAGCTCAACAATTTCCATATCAATTGCACGAAATTTCTTGGCTGCATCATCCAATAACTTTCGTTTTTTTGG
>JAQGBX010000034.1:0-61035 GCA_034698745.1 Megaphyllum sjaelandicum
GGAAAAGTCAGGAAAGTTTAATTTAGGCGACATTTCTGTCAAACGACCTTTGTGCTGGCGATCTTCATGTTTGGCGGTCTTTTTGCTAGACGATCTTGTCTCCATTCGACCATGTTGCCTAGCGACCTTATGTCCACCTACCAACTGACCGGCGGTCTTTCGCCGGCGACCTTTTGTCCGCACCCTCAGTATCAGATGTTTTATATCTATCCCATTTTCGAACGAATGTTATTAACTTGCATGGGCTACTGGAAAAGTAATACTAAAACCAGTTTGTTGAATGGTATAAGTAATTTGCCTTTAGCAAGCATGGAGTCTATATATGTCTAGTCTATATATGAAGGCAATATTTTTAGATGATTTCATCAATGAGAATTTTAATACGTTGTTTCAAATTGAAGTATACAGTACATACATGTAATTATGCTTGTTTTTTACATCGTGATATTTCTTTGCTTATTGCAGATGAACAGTCAATGACCCGTGATCCTTCAATGAAAGTGCCCCTTTCTGCAACCACATTTTTGACCTCGCCTTTGTTAGAGCGCAAGCCAATCACCACCAATCTTTAAATGGGAACTGTTCATTTATTTATTTTGGCTTGTTAGATGTTTATTACAGAAGAGTTTTACTAAAGCATGCTATGACTTCATACCTGATTCTATGAAATACTTGAATATTAAGATACAGTATTGTCAAACGAATTCATTTTTTATTTTATACCTGAACTGATGGAAATAGACTGATTATATGTCTTCTTAGCTTTTGGAAGGTTTTATATTTATTGGTGTATGACTAAAAAATCCTGAAGATTAGAGCTTTTCTTTTCTACAAGTTAAATCCAACATTTTTGAATTATGCCAATTAATGTACATGTGATATGAATGCGGTGCATTCTTAAATGTTTATTTACACTATTTACATAACCCATTGCTTAAATACTTTTGAAAATTTCATGATTAAGAAAGAAACAGGAAAACTTGTTGATAAGATATCCTCTATTAATGTTGAACTGTACATCAATGTAGATATATCTTCTACAGTCGACTCACGTTTTACATACTTCTAGGGACGCAATAAAAGTTCATAAAAAAGCGGAAAATGCAATTTGAACTCACCTTTATTTGTTAGGGATAAAAAAATAAGCAATCACATCAGCACGCAATTTACACCTCGAAATTTGAACTTACCACCCAAAATAAAATGACATATCAAGGACTGTCTCAGACCTGTTGTTTACCCAATCCTTTTACGGCATGGTTATCTTCATTTGTGGTCCTGTGGAGCAATTTTTACCCGCTCCATCTCTTACCATGTTTGAAGGTCCGAAATCCAACCAAATTGGGGGAATTCTCCGTTTCCGGAAGGAAAATAGTAAACAGAATGAGGCAATACGGATGAAATGTGTCATTTTTACTGATATTAATTCGTAACTCGTCGCGTCGTAGAGAAAATAATATCTATGGGATACTTTTCGGGACCAAAGCAATAATTCGTACAAATTTTGTTTTCGTAAATGGTAGATGTGTGAAAACGCGTGTCGACTGTAAGAAGGATTTCGATCAACATTTCTGAGGTAAACGGTATGAATATATTGGTGGCTATTAATTTGCTTCCATTGAATAAGCATTTGTTGACGCTAACAAAAGTTGTTATGATCGTTTTATCGAATTTCATCGAAATGTAATGACTTTATAGTGGCCGGTTTTTATGCTGTACATTTGGAACATCGCCTTTCCGATGGATTGAAAAGGTTTATTTATTTATTTGCTTAACCTAAATTTTTAAAGAGAAATGTTTCTAAATTTATCAGTGTCTCTTTTCTTCGAGTACAGTATATTATATTGGAGTATTTACGTTGAACCATAGCGACTATTGTTGACAAAAAGCTGAATAAAAATACTTTGATATTGCTTATTATACTAGTAGGTTTTCTTAGTTGAATTGTGCATTTAATACTGGTCTCATAATACAAATAAAATAAAATAATCAATCGTTACATTATAATATTGCCAACATGGATTCGATGATCTATTTATGTTTAGAACGGATACAGGTATAAAATGTAATTATACACCGATTGTTCATATTTAAGAAAATCGAAAATTTTGGATTAATCGGGGTTTTCTTGCATATTCTATGTTTTAAGAGCAATCATTTGTAAAGGTTACATGTGCAATTTAAGTGAGGTTTTCATTTATTTCAAAATGAACGCGTGAAATTGGCTCTGTTGCTTTCGATAAGAATTTGAATAGATATTCAACTTTCCAGTTTAACTGATAAATTAATTGATTACAGGAATAAACATTTTTCGTAAAAAAATAAAAATTTTGAGGGGCGTAGAATCCTGTTGATTTTTAATTGTATATAAACCGAGATTTAATATTGTACAATGGATCGAGCGAGTCTAATTTTTTTGTTTCATTCATTTATGGTCAATCCCATATATGCGCGTAGCAAACCACACGAGTAGCTAAAGCGCCATTGTATGCTGATAGATATTTAATAGACGCTTGGTGGCGTTGTAGTACTTTGTCTACCGTCAAAACCTTGTTTGGCACTGTATTTGCGTGCCGGAGATAGGGCGCTTCTACTTAGAGGTGTCCTGGTTTTTTGAAGTTGGAAGTTTTCGCGTGACGTTTAGTTTATGCTTGCAGCAGTTTTGCCTTGGTTTATTCGCAAAATCTAAGGTAATTTACTTATTTCGTAAATATTCCCGAGCTACATGTACATAATCGATCACTTTACACTGTTATCAATGCTATGTTCAATTGAATGAACCATTGAAGGTGCACGGCCAGCGGGCCAGGGTTAGGGACGTAGGTATAGGTTTTCCATGATGGGGGAGGGGCGGGGGAGAAGAGTTCAAAGGTCAATCGAGGTGCCAATTTAAGAACAGTGCAGTGGCCCTCCAAACCTGTAGGCCTGTGGCAGTAGCGGCCCTGAGGTCTTCAATGCCCCCAGGCAAGATTAATTTTAGTATATGCAAAATTAGCATGACAATTTTTTTGAAAATTGTACAACTTTGTATTCACAAAACATTGTAAGTTTTTCAAATTTGTACTCACAAAAAGGTTAAGAATTTTGAAACTTTGTCCTCGAAAACGTATAAAATTTATAAATGTGTACTCGAAAAGTTAAAATTTTTGCAAATTTGTTCTCTGGAAAACGTTGACAATTTTGCAAATTTGTACTCGGGGTCTCAAGTGGTCTCAATAGTAATGCTAAAGTTGGAAAAATTCAAGTGCCTGCTTTTGGTAATCCGTTGCGCTTAAATTTTCCAAGTTTTTTTTGGAAATTTATAACGAGAAAAAGGTTTCTTGTGCCGTTTCTTTGATTGGAATAAAAAAACTAAAGCTTCAGAAACATATTCCTGCCGTTGGTACGTCCTTAATTCAACTAGCAGAAAATCTCTTATATGAGCCTCTATTATATGAACTTATCAGAACGTGGCTCCTGCCCACCACGCGGTGCATTTTTTTTCTTACGCAGGCCTCAACCTTGGGAAAATTAATTTAAACACGCAAAAATTCCTTTTGTTTACAAAAATGTAAATGCAAACCTAGGGATATCAAGTAAACTTATTTACCACCAAAATATTGTAAGCGATATACAATACAATACAATATTTATTCACGAAGGTCACAGTGAAGTGACGTATGAATACACAAGTTATCCGTGTTAGAGGATAATGGTAGGAAGGAAATGAACTGATCTTTTACAAATATAAAAATAAAATATAAAAACAAAATAGGCAGAGAGAAGAAAAAAGGAACAATTTAGTGTCAATTTCAGTGGTTAGTCACAGTCAAGGTCGAGGTAGCTGCCACAGGTTGTCAATTTTCGGAATGGCCTCGTAGTACTCATCCAGACTGTACATTGGGTTAAGGATTAGGAAACAGCGAAATTGCTAATATCATGCTAACTTAAAACTGTAAGGTCGGTTGGGGATTAAACCAACTTTGTTATCAAATTACATCCCTGATCATCATCAGAACTTTACTACTACTTGCCTAATTTTGTTGGTGCAAGATGTAGATGTAATGAATTTGAAAAAGAATATGAATATTTATAAATCAAAACTTATATAAAATGTATGATATCTAAATTCCATCGAATAATATGGACCATGCATGAAGTTAAATGAACTTTTTAAATTCATTGTTTACATAAAACCCATCTTTTTACACGATATGCATTTACATCAGAATTTTGAAATAGGAATTGAAAACTTGGAGAAGAGTTTTCTCTCGCATTAATTTCTATTAATTTTATTAAAATGATTCTTTACTTGTGAAAAGTACTAGCGAATATCTTCCCTTTTTCATTGCCGAATTAAAATGGTCTGAGAAAAAAATGCTAAATTTGCTCATAAAAAAATGACAAAATTAATGTTTTCAGACATGCGTGGCATAATAGTGTATACGCTATAATGCCTCGACGACGCAACGTTAGATATTCTAGGCTATAGTTGATACGTGCTTATCTGCGCATAAAAGTTTCTCGAAAACATGTTGGCCTCAGCACCATCTGGTGTAAATAAGGAATATTGCCTCGCCAGGTTGCGCTCTGTTTATTTCGCTTATAAATATAACTCTTCCTTATTAGCAATATATATTAGACCCAACAAAGCGTTAAATTAAATAGGAAGCGCTTCTCATTACTTCTCCGAACGAGTATATCGCCACGTTCGTCCCTTTATTGCGATCAGCATTTGTTTTTAATGTATCTCAATACACTCATTAAGGCGATAGAATGTCTTTAATATGAAGAAGAAATATGGAGATAATTAGATTTCTCTGTTTATGAAGATGATTGTATTGGGCTTCAGTGTTGTAATTAGTAGCCTTCTGAAACCACGATAAAGTGATTAGGCCTTCAGGAAAATAAGAAATTAATGGAAAATTTTTTCGGCATGATGCCATCTTGAAAGAAACTTAATGAAGGGTGGACCAAAAGTCTCACTTGTTATGAATATCATATAAAAACAGTTTGTCGTATCAGATCGGATTAGAATTTAAAAAAAAACAATTCTTTCCGAATTAAATCAGAATAAGGTTCTTGGAGTATTGTTTAATGTTTTAAAGTTGAATTATAATACTTTTACACCTATTTCATGTAGTCGATATACATACATGTATATGCCTTGGCTTCTAAAATCTTTCCATATTGCGCAGGAATTTCGTTCCTGATAATTTAACTTAATTGTGAGGCGATTTAGGACACTGAAATGGTAGCCATGACAGTGTTCGTCGGATGATCTATTAATGCGATACATAATTAAACAAATTAATTGCAATTTTTTTCGGACCTTCATGGTGAGAAAATAATGACGCATTAAATCCATTTTTTTAATCGTAACGTTTATATGTTCTGCATTGCAATGTATACTGTAGCAAAGCTGTTGACGTCATATGCAGTCAGTTGTAAATTGGCAACTAGCTAAGGCTTAATTTGGTGAAATCCTTATGGGCTTATAGTTGAATCTACTTTCATTATAAATGAACACTATAGGTTGAATTGATCGTTTTCAAGCCCTTTACTGCCCATTCCAAAACCCCTTAAAGTTAGTGTGCGTATATAGAAGTTCCTTTTGGGGTTTTCTTCTCAACTCGCGAATGTAGCCTTGGCAGTTTCAGCTCCTTGAAATTGCCTAATATATATAAATAGGTCTTGTCAACTTAAGAAAAGATGGAAAAGTCAAATGACTTTGACAAAATGCCCACATTTATTAGGATAGATTCAATTTACTTCTTATAAGGATCGAATAAATGTTGAAGCTTCTTGGCTGTTTAAATGAGAAAGGATTTCTTAAGTGATCCATGGCCCCAAATGTCCCATCAGTTGCCTCCAAATCTACTCTTGCATTATAAAGGGACAGGACCCATTTTACATTATGGATTTTTCAAATGTCATATGGCTGCATGCCATGCATGGTTTACAAAGAATTTTTTTTTGCTTGCGAGTCAAGCGTTTATATATTAGTACTGTATATGCGTTGGAATGTGATAAATTACCTTTCACCTTTTAAATTGTGTTCGCCCGAATAGTCCGAACTCCGAAGCTATAGGCCATAACTCGTAAGGCAGCTTGGTATGCTTTTATTAAAAGCGTTGATGTTAGCTAGGGTTTGCATGTACATTTTAGTGAGCAAGATAAAATAATTTAAACTGTTGAGTAGGTTGGTATTTGCAATACGTGCAGTACTACAGTTATATATAGTAAGCCTCGTGGATGGTTTAGAAACTTTGGGTTAGGTACACATAAAAGTATTCCATTATGGAATTTTCTCGTTGAAGTTAATGCAAAGGATAGCGAAAATTGCGTCTCATTTTGAAACAAGTATATAGTCGTAGTTTATTCGACTCTTGAAAATGCCAAAGGTGAGACTATAGCAATAAAACAAAAGTTCACGATGGAGTTGTAATACAGACATGTTCAATGATGCATTGCACTACTTGCTAAGATGAAATCAAAGGTAAAGCCTTCACTTAACGAATTGAATCAGGGTTAAACTTTGGCCTAAGAGAAGGAAGAATGGTTTCATTAAATTTCATGAACTGGACAATGACCATTACTTGTGTTTAAGTGAATGAGAATTGGGCTTCTAAAGTAAAATAGTCGATAAAAACAAGGTGATCTCGAGTATAGGTCCACTTGTTTCTATACAGCAATTCTTCTTCATTACATATTCTTTGGCCTGAGCACCACGCCAAGATCTATCTATGCATGTCCTCTTCCAAGTTGTCTGCAACGGCCTCATGCATGCATGCTTCCTAGATTACCCAAGTGTGTTTTTTCTTCTTCTTTCGTGAAAACGTTACAGCTGCTGTCCATACGAATCTTATTGTGAGCATCAAAGCTGTCCACGTCAAATCTTGTCATTATAACTGTCAGGTCATTTCCTTGTTAAAAAGAAATAACCCATGCTTTTACAATAGTCATCCCTGGTAAATGTTGAACGGTTAAATCTGGACTGGAAATCTTTTACGTAATTTACAGTAAATAAAAAACGGGCGCTGTATAGTTATAGCAATTTAGACAAAGTTCTTGTCTAAATTAGACAAGAATGGTACTAAGGTTGAACAAAACGCCCAAGATTATTGCCGTGACTAATTCACGACTGCTAAATTTAAGGACGATTCGTACAGCTTATGTCTAAGTTCCACTTTTTTACTGGTATTGTTAAATTAATAAACCCCAAATATACTAGACCAATACCGGTTTAAATAAATGTAAAGAACGACAATACTATTACATGCGTATATTCACTATCTGTTCTGTTATCCGCAACTTCTTAATATACAATTTTAATTTAAATTTAGGTTTTATACAAGATTGTCACGGAAAAATTCGGATCTTTATTAAACCAAGGTACATTTCAACCGGGATTTCAAAAAGTAGCATTTTACCAAAAATATTCCATCGCCAAACCCAATATTCCACTACATGCGGGATTGCGTATCGATCGACACCCTGTATAGGTGTCAGGATACGGCCGGAAACGCTCCGTGGACGCTACGCAGATGTGCGCTTCACGGTGACGACTCCTTGTCGCATACGAAAAGTGATAGGGGAACTTTCACTGCGGCGAACTCCGGAGTACTGCGGGATGGCCGCAATCGTAGCTTGAAGGGGGTGCTTTCCCGATACGCACTGCGACAGGCTTACAGGCCTATCGAACAACTTCAATATGCGGAGTTTGACGAGATGGGGTTTTTCGATCCCCGTAGTTCGTGAACGCGTTAAGTTAACTGTAAACTCTAAACGCGAATAATTGAAGCACAATGCCTATTATTTCTAAGCAAGATCTCGGTTTAATTGGAACACTAGAAATTAATTTTAAGATACAGAGCGCGACGTAAATATTTCATATTAATTCAAAATTGCAGCGTGCCAGGCTTTTCCTGACAATGTAAAGTGTCAGGTAAAAACGTCTCTTTAAGTTCTGAACTCCTGGATATTTGAAAATCAAAATTATACCAATGAAATTTCAGTAAAGATATTTTTCTCGGCCGTAATAGGCTGATCTTCTTTAAGATATATTTTTAACGAGAATAATATTACCAATAAATCTTATTCTAAAACTTTACTCCTTATTTATTACAGAGTTTACCATAGCGGATCCACCTCCGAACTCTACTCCATTTCACGATGACCGTGAAAGAAAGGGATTAGGGAAGGACCACCAATAAGGACCACTAGGACCAATACCACTGGGACCAATAGGACCACTCTTCACACCATTATGGTAGGAAGGGTAGTTTTTAAATTTCAGTTCCCCGAAGTAGGTTAATCGTTCTGTCTTTCGTTCGTGTCCGGGTACCAAAATATAATTTTCCGACTTTAAACAATGTTAAAATAAAACTATCTCATAAACAGCTTAAACTCCAAAACTTTTATAACAATAGAACCACTAGCAAATAAATTAATCCACGCATAAATTAAAGCGATATTATAAAAAAAAATTTAAAGCGCCAATAAAAAGTAAATTTAGTATATTCTAAATTTCTGGGCAACAAGTACACTTATACACTGTATACAGTACATGTATAGGGTATACAGGTTTTTTGCTAAATAGGCTTAATTGATATTAACATTTCGAAACAAAAACCATCATCGTAGCTCTGTCGTAACTCTCTCTAGATTTTTAATTAGCATATTTTGGTTTTCGTTTTTGTTTTCTGACTCGCTAACAAAATAAGATCAGAGAGGACAATGAGAATGCTCGCGAGCTTTAATCGGGTGATCATTATCCCTAACGAGGAGATGGGCTTTGCTTACCAGTGCGGCTTAATACGTGCATTATCCGCGTGCTCAACATAACGAAGTCACGTGACACCGCCTCCGTATAATTCCATCCTATACTCCAGGTTTTCCGAAAACAGGTGGTAAACATTGCTACTAAAATTGGAAAATTTCTCTCGGGAAGTGCAGCTTCTGACATTGGAAGAGGTAGTTTTGTTTGCGCGTTGGTACGGCGACACGAACCAATTGAGTACAACAGCAATCGCTATATAGTAAAAAAAAAATAGTCTGCGCAGTAGATGATACCTAACTCGTATATACAAATATTCATGTTTTGTATATTAGAAAGAAGTAACCGATGTTGATTTCAGTAGCCCCAGAAGATTTCTGACTTTGATTTCAATCTTAAGTGCATGTAGTTTACAAGAGAAGATCTATTGATCTTTGCGTCTCGTTCAAATGTAGAAACAACGTTTTCGCGTGTCTTTTCCATGCCCAACGTTTTTTCTCTCCTGGGAAATGCTTAAATTTTTAACCAATTTTGCAAGCAGCATGAGCGAAGCATGCAGTTTACGTATTACTTTTCCAATCGAGAGATGCCAGCATCCCGAGAAGCATTCCTTAAAAGCGTTCAAATGTCTCGCCCCAATTTTTTTCATCCCCAGCGATTTGGTCACGCATATACGTCATCTGTTGTGGCTACTTTTCCTTTGACTTATCCATCACTGTCCACTGCCTAGCTTCCAACGTATCTTGTCTTACGTCGGAGGACCGAAAATGCATTGTCTACTCGTGAATGCGAGAGCCAGTCGCCATTTAATGAGACGAGACTGCATTAAAAGACACCCACGACCTGTCCGTTATTACGGACACCATTTGAAAAGCCAAAAGACGAAAATGAAGATAAGTCGTGCTTGCAGGCTTGACGTAAGAAACTGGAGTGCTGCTGGATGAGGAGGCATTAAGGAACAAAGCGTGACGGGTGAATCAAAACGGGGAAAATGAGTGAAAAGTTTCCGTGAAGTGCACCGAGTATACAGTTAAATCTCTAACGGAATACTAAGTTCGGGCAAATTCTTTGCCATCGCTCGCAGAAGTTAATAAGATGAAAACAAAATACTTAGCGGGTCTAGAAATAGAAATTTGTATTCCCGCAACGCTCGCATTCTCCGGAGCAATCCATCATCGTGGCAGCTCCCCTGATGGTGAATTATAGGCTACTGACCGAGTTTGGTTATAAGCAAGAAGTAACTTAAACCATTTGCACTTTTACGATCACGAAATGAACGGCGAAACGACGAGAAAGCTTAGTGGGGAATCCAATATTAGTGAATCTAACTGATAAAATCTGTTGTTGGCGTACATGTACCTGGCTTTTCTCTCGAAAACCTCATAAATCCGAATTCCTAAGGTTTCATGATCTTCTGTGTTCAAGACGAGTGGAAAAGTAAAACGATTGAGGGAGATGTCATCGAAGCTGCATTATAGACAATTTATTTTTTAACATTTCCCTTTCATTTAAATTGCGAATCGAATGGAAACTAAATTATGTCATTGGTTTTTTGCATGTATGTATGTATGTATGTATCTGCATGTATATCTTATGTTAAATTTATGAACTTCCGCGAGTGGTTACTAATTTGTACATTTACATGCATATTTAGGGCGCTCTAGTTCTTGGTAAATTTAAAAGGAAAGCACTCGGCTCCCAACGAATTTGGCCACTTGGTTATTCATGACCATGCCTCTCTTACTGTACTCTAACTGCTTATTCTACGCATGCAGTTATACGGTTTTTTTTCAAACATTGACGAAAATTACGGAATCATCATAAATAATATCGTCTGCGCTATATCGAAACATGTTTATACGAGCTTATACAAATAGACGCAGTTTAAAGATATTTGAATGTGATTAGGTTTTCATACAAGTGTAAAAATGTAACCGTTACTTGGATAAAACTTGCCTTATTGTTACCCCCATTTGCGCAACTGGAAGAACACCCTGTATGCTCATTAATGAGCTAAGCTCGGTGAATTTAGGGATGGGTATGCCACAAAGGTGGCTTGATGCAAACTAATTACATCATCCGTCATCTTAACTTACCTTCCAGCGCGGATCTTTCATATACGATTAATCATGGAAAATTGTGAATATTTAGCAGCTGCCCTCTGGCACGCATGCATGTCGATATTTGGAGAAAAAAAATAACTAAAAAATACGAAATAGGCAGGGTTTTTATGTACAGCGAGACCTTCCTTTTTTCCATCCACGTGGGATGATCTGACACCACCATCATTGAATTATTTTGAAAAATGATCCCTTTTGTTTTCTTCGGAATAAAATCGTGTAAACATTGTAAGTAACGAGGCCTGAGCGGGCCTCCATCGGGGAGTAGTTTAGAAATATCGTTCCTGTTCCATGCACCCGACTTATGAATACTTTAAGTAGATCTCGTATGACAGATTGGATTTTCCTAGGGTTGCGCTTTATACTTCAGGAATCATTACTTTAGCTACCAATTATGCATGCAAATTTATACACCAGAATGATGCTAGTGGAAATTTGATGACTGCTGCCAGCAGTTGAAAAATTATAGTCACGCTGCAATAAATTGTACTCTTGAAGTCTTTTATGCGAAAATGTGCCAACGTGGTGCATCCTAATATAATCTACGCTAATCAGTCTTAATTATGCACGCTTTAGTAAACAGCAGACGACTTATTAACTTATGGCTTATTGTGTTGATTTTTCAACTTGCTGACGAAACTATTCTCGAATAAATTATTCTTAAATTCGCCATAAACATCATCGCAGTATAACACGTAGCATGGTACATGTTTCTGTTGAATTAAACACACTGTATATAAGCCTTGATGTATACTGTACATATACGGTACATTATTGGCTTTTGACGTAGTGGTTTCATAGAATTCAACAATTTCGTTTTTCGTTTGGTTAATATTATGTTTCTGAACTTTTGTGAAATGTGAATGAGCACTCGCTGTATTTTTCCTTTACTGTAATCAATGAAATGACAGGTTATGTAAATTTGCATTACACGCCAAAACGACTTTATTAGAAATGGAATCGCTCGGAACATTTCTCGTGGGCGTTTAACAGGAAATAATGCAATAGTGAGCACTTAAATGGATTTTTCCAGTAAAATTTCCCATATTTGGAAACGCGCTTTTGAATACACTTTCATTTACATTTTGCTCGGAGTTTCGAAATGACTCGGAAAAAACGAATCCATTTGCGCGTGAAACTTGAATCTACATAATTGCACGAAAGGTCTTCTCTAAACTCTCGTAGACTTATCTTTAATGCATCGTCCTTAACTATTTACATTTATTGCAAACATAGCCTTAAAATTGCCAGCCATATTACAAAGGCCGACCTGCATGCTTGCGGGGCAATATAGGAGTACGAGGATTGCTTGTTTCATTGCTTTTGCATCCAAGATATCCATACTGCTGAAGGAGACGAACCAGTGGGACTTGTTATCAAAATTGCAATATTCGCAGATGTTGCGTTGTTTCGTGAGACGAGCTTTTTTTCTTCAAAGGAGGTTAATATTGCGTGCGATTATGCAAATTCGTATTAATTTGGGATTCTAAGCGTGCTGCTGGCATACATGAACTTATAGTGGCGAAGTGCCTTGTGGTGGCTTATTTAAGTGGAAAATAAAAGCCGTTGTGTACGCTTGCCCGGCTTTCACGGCTAAGCTCCACTCCGAAGCCGGATTAAATTTCCTCAGTCCTAATTACGTGGAATGTTTCAAATGCAAATACCCTCCATCATAATTAAACATCATTACGATATGTTAGGAAATTGTGAAGGTTTTAAGTAATTGTATAAAAACTTCATAAACTGCGCTTTATTCGAACTTTTTGTGCAATTTGGCAGATTGTCACATGCATTCAGGTTGGTTTTTGGAAAAAAAACAATTATAGTATGTCTTTCTCGTAAGATATTCAATCCGTGATCTTCCATGTATAAAAGTGGTCGTTGTGCAGGCTTGGCCTGATAATACCCAAATATCGTCAGGTTATACATAAACATGTACCTGGTTTCGTATACATATACAGAATACCCGAATTTATTCGAAATCATGATTGATTCCATGCATTTATAAATATTTTACTAATTACAGTATAAGCTATAAATTTATATGTTAAGCTCGTTAAGTATGGGGTAAAAGCAAACAGTAACACACACTTGTTTTGTTTGTAACTGTGCATGGACGTTTCTAAAACTGACTTTCGTTTAGGATCTTAAAAAAAACTGCTTTACAGAGTAAACATGTGATTATGTTATACATGTAAGTTTAAAGATACAGTATAAGTGATTAACTGTTTACATACTTACATGTAATGATTACTTATGTTTTTCGTGTCCTGCGCAGCCTGCGCTACAAGAGAAGATACTGTAGAAAGTAACGCTCTTACAGACAATTTAAATAGCGATCATATATGGAGTTTACATATACTATATACAGTTTGTTGAAAGATTATGTACTGTTAAGCTATATGATGCTTGCGTCCATTATTTTGAACCTGACAGGTTACGATGGGATTATTTATATGTAAACGATTTCGTTTGAAACTTAACGTACAGCGTCGTGTAACGTGCAACAATTTTAAGATATTTAAGCATTCAAATATCCCGCAATATGACGTCACCATATAATTCTCTTCTACATCACCAAGCCCGTTTTCTTGCAAAACGGTGCGAAAATTTGAAATTGGCGTTCTTGAACTCGTTTTTAAAATCCACAAGCATCCACTCAACAAAATGGATAGACATCAACTATCTGTAATTTAAAGTTTGAAGTAAGATAACGAGTAATTCTGTGCGATTTTTGCCATGCCACAAGCAGTTAAATTGTGTAAATATGTAAATTTGCTTTAAGGTTTAGGATAGGAATTAATATGGTTAGCTTATATGTATATAGCTTAATTTGTTTCATTCATTATCTGTATCAATTGTAGCTAATCTTTAAAATTGTTGTATGTGTAAGGCTTTTTTTTTAATTCTTATGTATATTCAGCTCCTGGAGAAGGCAAATATAGGGTCGAAACGTTGAGCAAAATAAAGAAAAACTTGGTTGTGGATAATTAAGTCTTGCTATCTGAAATATCAACAAACATTGTCCACTGTATTACTATTTTAATTTAAAAAAAACTTTACTGCATAGGATTAAGTATTATCTCATATTTTAAAACCTTGGAGTCAGTATAGGTGGTACAGTACTTGGATCAATGCTACATCATATATGTCTCAGCATTACTAGTCATTAAATAGAAATTGAGTATACAGTATAATGTCGTGTATACTTAAAGCCATGCATCATATGTTTATATGAGCGCTATATACACTTGACTCGACTTAATATACTTGTATATACTGTATAGATATATACAATGTACAGGTACATTTATACTGTATCCTTCATGTTATAGGAAAATATAGGTTTAATAAATTTTGTTTGCATGACTTCTTTCAGTTTTAAGCTTTTTATGCATGTTTGTAACATTTTAGGTAAACACCATGTACACTGTATATATTGCATCCTTTATACATGTACATCTATAGCTGAACTAAATGATCACTGGATTGATACATTATTTTAAAATAAAACGAGACATGAGCAAATTATCGTAAAGCTTTTAAAAATGCTTAAAAAGAAACTTATTAAATATAGATTTTTGCTGTGCAGTTTTATTTTTATGCCCATTAGTGCCTCATTTCTGAATGCATCGTAATACATAAGATGTCATTACATTTCAATTTTACTGCTGGAAATACGAATTTAGCCTTAATTACTATAAGTTCGTCTGAGTCTTTTCATCCTTAACGATCGAGACAAATTCCAAGCAAATACGCCAGCTTTTCAGGCGCTTTTATTTCATATTAAAAAATTGAGATCACGCAAGAGACCCCACCTTTTTTTCTCCTAGAATTGCTCGAATTGTACACACGAAGCTTCTTCAACTCCCTCGTACAAGAGTCGAATATATTGCCAGTAATGAGCTGAGCTAGGCAGTGGTATAAAGAAAAAGAAAAAAAAAACGTGGGTTGTAAATAAAGAGGGAGCGATTGTCTTACCACTAGACGTCTTTAATGAAACACCTTTAGTTCTGAAGAATGTCTCATTAATTTTCATTCTCGAAAGCCATTTCGATGATGAGAATCTATGCCTCTAGCGAATTCATTTGCTCGGGTACTCAGCAATCTGATTTTATTATTGTACTATTCCGATGAAAAGGTTAAAAGTAAGGCGCCTCGAAATGAATGCTAGTTCCAGAGGGAGAAAAAAAAGAAGAAAACAAATGTAGAAGTTTTCCATCGTAAAGAAAACACAATTCGAGTAAATTGAGGAAACGAATCTTGAATGAGCGCCGTGAAATACATACTTTGAGGGTAGAAAAAAGGCCACTGCCGCCATTTGAAATCAGGATTCATCGCTGATATTGAAGTCAACGTTCTTCACAATGGCGCGTATTTTCTCTACCTTGCTCCACGTCGGTTCTTCTTCACGTCAACAATGATATCTTCTGACACTTCACCAATTTCATTTATCCAACTTTCGTGATTTTCATTTTCAATTTCCTTTTTACGTAGGAAGCAAGGACCCTTTCAAGTTTCGAATTTCGCTGCGAAACCAATTTTGAAAGCCACTATCCGTAAACAGGTGGCAACGTCGTAGATCAGAGGCTGGAAAATATAAATAAACCCTATGGCATTCGCCTTTACTCCGAGCTCATCCGCTGTTGAGCTTGAGTGAACGAATTCCTAGTTTTAGAGTAGATGAGTTTAATTTTTTTGGGCTACTGTACTCGAGAAATTGGCTATACCGAAATTGACCCTGCAATGAAACTATTGTACATAAAATTATCCGTGAAACATAATATGTTAAAAACACAACCACATTTGATTTTGCTCATTCATCAGTAATCCGAGCTTACAGTAATGTAGTTGTCTGAAACTAATGAAGGATTTAAACTAATCATTTTCACACAGGCTGGCGCCAAATAATGCAATATGTTATGTGTTTTGCATCAGAATTATCTATAGGACTGCATGCAAATTTTGAGATTTCAATCAGATGAATAGCCGGGTGACACCCCCAAAGGGTTTATTGATTATTGTAGAAAAGGGGGTGATTTCGCCAGTAATTAGGAATCCTGGAGTCTATATAACCTGAAACCAAACTTTTAATGACGAAATCTAGACCCCCGTCTTTAAGTTGTCCCAAAAAAATGTCTCCATTTCACGAAGTAATACAGAGATTTTCAATTTGAAGGTAATTACTTGCTGTATTTGATTTTAACAGATTATTTCGAGCTTTAAGACATTTCTTGTGAAAAAACAACAAATCTTTACTTCACAAAATTATAATGCACCGATGACAGGTCGCTCATGGAGAATATCCTAGCTAAAATGACATACCATTGCCTTGTTGAGTTTATCATTATAACCTGTCTCGCACATCGTCCAATTATATTTAACGAGGAGCAAGTGCCTTCAAACTTTCTGCAATGAATATGACATACTTATAGCAACACGTGTTTACTCTATGCGAAATGCTGTTAGACATTTCTTGATATCCTACAACCCATCAAGTAGAGAGATAATTAACTTGCTACAAGTTAAGTGCTTTCTATAGCTTTCTGACAGAGCTTCGAGCCTTAATTGCTAGCATTGGAATTTGTCAATATTTTATTTCATTGTAATTAGCAATTGTTCTTCAGGTGAACATGTGCTACAAAAAATTGCTAATTATACAGTATACACGCATTTGAGAGCAAATGACAAATTTTATTGACTGCAATTTATAAGAAATCGAATGTTATAATTTGACAATTTTAAAAGATAAATGAAATACAATGTAGAATTACTTTAAATTTTGAAATTTTCATTGATGATTAAAATGCCTGATATTCGGCAGCAAATTGCCTTGTTTGTGCCTTTAGGAAATTAACAATTCTATACTGTAGTAAAGCAAATAGAGATTTTGGATATTTATTTGAAAGAAAAAAAAACATTACAATTTAACTGCATCCCATTTATTGCTGTTTTTACATGTATTTTCTGTTTATTAGATATTGCGAATATATCAGAAGGTTGAGTTTAAAGTTCGTCTAAGCTCTTTTCTATTAAGGAAACATGATTTCCGTAGAATGTATGCAAATTTTACATTGTTGTAATAATTGTAGAATTTCCTAGACTAATGGCGAATTCGATCCGCCCAAAAAGTGTACACCGGGTGTAGCTACAAGGCGAGGCATAAGTCTGTAGTCTTCTTGCGGCTGCTGCCGGCAATAGTGCCGATTTAACAGACTTATGCCTCACCTTGTAGCCTACACCTGGTGCACTTGGGTGTACACTTCTTGGGTGAGTCGAATTCGCCATAAGTCTGGAATTAGAGAATTATTGAGGTTCATTTCTGGTGCTAGATGATTAAACAAAAATATTCCATTGATTTCAATACAGTAATTGCATTTGGAAAAATGTCAAATATAATGCATTTCATAATGTACTTTAAATACAATAGACGCGAGTCTGCTGAATTTACTATTTTAAGAGCAGATTTTGTCCCGAGAATGCATTGGTGTACGTGCAAAACGCAGTACACACTAATCCCATATTTATCAACTTCCCCGCTCCTGATTGCAACGATGTCGAGTTACCGACTTAAATTATAGTCCTAGAAAGCCGATAGCTTTTCTTTCTGTATAAGGATTTAATAGTTTTCGATGTTGCCAGTAAGAAGTATATGATTTGTGTGTAACTGCACGTAATCTGGGTTTTAATATTTCACGAATGTCTCTAGGGAATACATAAAGCCAATAAAGAGTGAGTTGTTAAGACTGTAAGACAGCCAACATGCCAGCTTCATTATTACTTCCACGAATTTCTGCAGCTTCGTCAGTGGTATCTTAAAATGCTTTTTATATAGGAATATGGCGTTTTAGAGGCATTAATAAAATCTGAACGACTCTTATCAGCAAACACCTTTGACGTAATAAATGTCACTCGGTTTTGGCATCTTTCAGCTCGATGGGCAAATCTCATATTTATACACGTAGTATATGCCATTAATTATTTTAAAAATAAAGCTGAACAAGTGTAACCTCTTATGAAATTCTGGAATTGGATGTTAATAGAATTTTTCACAGTATAATATTTTAATTTATTTTAATGGCATGCCTATTACAATGGCTCATATAAACATGAGATGGCTTAAATTATGCATCATTCATAATGGTCCCTAATGCGGAAAATGGTTATAAATAAAAAAGCTTTTAAGGAATATTGATTCTTTATATGAAATTTTAATTTTAATGTATTGTTTAATAATATATTTTAACACAAACAATTTACCTAATTCATGCACGATTAATGTTAAACATTTGGTTAATTCATTAAAACCAACAGGTACAAGTCAAATTCCGCTTTACTGGATTTATTAAATGACATTTACTGTATTGGTAAGTTCCATTGCGATTTCCTGATACAAAATACTGGAAAATAATTGACATTCATATTAAACGCCCTATTAAAAAACCCTGGACAATGATGAAAGAAATGTGGCCAAACAACTAAAATGTGTTAAGTCTTCAACTGTTCTTAGAAGCAAACATATGACCAAGTTAACTTATTGAATGGGTCGCATTTTTATATAATAAATTGTAAGCAAACATAGGACTTTCTTCTTCAGCGCTGATAAACGACTCGTCATAAATTATCCAAGTGCTGATAAATTTATCTATAAATCAAACCGGATATTTACATGTAGAATTTCAGAAATGCTTATGGTAGTGTCACAAAGCGATCAATGTTTCGGAATGAAAACGCATTAAAGTTTTTATCAAATTTATGCCCGTGTTTTTTCTGCATTAAATACCAATTAATCTCACTTTTACTTTATATAACGACCCATTTAACAAAAAAAACTGCAATTTAAGCCAGGATACAAGTTTCTCATCGAAACTGATTTTTTGAACTACATTTTAGACAGATCTTTAAGCTTGAAAGGAAATTGGCAGTGTACAAAAACGATTTAACCGGGCCTCACATAATAGCCTTATAATTACTTTTTCTATAATTACACAGTGCTTTGCAGAATGTTTTTATATTCACTCGCTCGCTAAAAGTCTATTTCCTAGAGCCCATCAATTTACTGGCATTTAATGGAAGCTACAAAAAAATCTAACAACTGTCTAAGCTTTTCTAAAACCGTGTTCGTTCCTCTTTTAAATTGAAAATAATTGCCCCCACTTGCATTCAATTTCTCACATGCTAAAGTCGTTACATTGACACTAAAAGGAAATATTCTTTCATTAGCATGTTTACGTGCGCAGTGCTGGCTGTCGGTGTTAATAAGAGCGAATATTGGATGCGTGATATGATTCAAATTGCTCGCAATAATGGTAAGAACAAAAAAAATTATATTGAAAATAAAAATATGAAGCGTCGAAGCTTCAGTTTAATAGAAACTTATGTATAAATAAGCTCGTTTATTTAGAGAAAATATGTACGACATTTAAGTTTCGAATGATCATCGATTTCTACATTGAAACGATTTAACATGCTCTTAATTGATTATAAAGGCCGATAAAATCCACTTATTTTATTTCAACTAACGCTCGACGAAGTTGGCATATGAAATGTAAACGCAAGAATCCATGAAGTGATTGAAATTTCTGAGTCGTTGAGCGGAAATGAGTCTTCATCAAAAGAATCAAACCTACATCTACGAAGACGTCTTAATTAAATTCTTTGGCAAATTAAACTAGACGACTTCCAAACATACATACATGACAACGCTTTACCGCGTTTATCCTATAATGAAGCTTCAAGAATGTCTAACGTAGAATTGGGGCGTCGGATTTTATTTCCCAAATTAAAATTCGTCTATTCATTTAATGTTGGAGTAAAGACCTTGTTTGTCAAATTTAGTATAATATCTGTAGATAAGTTAGGGATATACGAATCCAAACCACCGACACTTTAAAATATGCACGTTTAATCCTTATAGATTTTTTTTACAGTTTTATTAAAGTTTTTGGAAATGCTTTTAACTTGGTCATCTTTTTTATTTAAAACCGTAGCTTATACACCAACAGATTTACTTGGGTTTTCTGCAGTGAAACTTTTATAATTGCCTTTATAAGGTTTTATAATTAAAGGGTTATTGTCGACTTCTTTTTCCCTCTTTACTGCGTGCGTAAAGCCATGAAACTCCATCTTGAGAAACTCACTCAAGCAAAAACTTATTTAAATTCGATTTTACTTCATGATTTTGCAATCGTTTACTGATGCACGCTTATTAGACCCATGACGGTATGCTCTATTTTCTGCGTTTTATCTTGTAATTTGGCACTAAACCCACATGCCTCCTCTACACATCAAAATCGTCCAATTATTTAACTCTATATTTCTCTGAAGGCAAAGTCAAGTTGATATGCCACCCGAAGGAATAGGTTTTTCTTGTATTTAACATTCCTGAATTTCTTCTAAAATTCGCATTCACAAGTTGCGCGTTTTCGGAAATATCTCAGAGATGTATTCCTCGATTACTGTTTAGAACGAAGAACAATACGCTGTTTTCTGACGGTTATAGAAAAGGATGTAAAAATAACAAATTTTAAGTTTTAATGTTCTGGGATATCGATTAGAGAATTCTTAGTGCGCTATAGTTACCACGAAAGATGCCCGAGTTTTAATGGAATATCGATTTTTTTTCTTCTCTATTTCCAAACTTTGAAGTACTTGAAGTGAAAAAACAGGGCATTTTTAGATTTTCGTTTTTTTCGACTTAAACTCAATTTCGTGATACGCGTTACTTGCCTCATGAATTTGAGACAAAAGTCATCCAATAAATTCCATGTATCTGATACGGTTAGAAATCATGAAGGGAGCAGGCACTTTCTAAATGTTCCATTTTCAATTATATTTTTTTGTTTTTTTCCGGGAATTCGTGATTTGTAAGTGCCTGTGAAACGCCCGTGTACATTGAAAGGTTGGTATAAATCGATTGGCTGTGTTGAGAAAACGTTTCTCTCTACTCTACGTAATACTTATTAGATTATTTTGCTGCTATCCATCATCTTATCCTCTACAAGCCTCCTCCGTGATTTTGCATCTAACATGTTAAGGAGTAAGGATGAAAATACCTAGTAGGCTGCACTTTATCTTCTCAAATTAAACGTGTTTACAAGACACCCTGGCAAAAGATAATGATCTCTAAAATAAGCCAATAATCCGCCTCCCGTTGCTCCGGCCATAGGATGCCCTTCGCAAAATTAAGCTCGCGTAATTAGAACTAGCTCAATCTGTACGAATTTCATCCCCCAACTGAATTAATAAGAACTGAAAATGAGATGGGAATTAAGTGAAGTCAGCCGCCCGTGCGTTGTTAAGTTAAAATTAATACCCTGTACGGATTAGCGATTTTTAGGATCTACTTGCAGCCATGCAGCCTTGCCTTTTTCAATCCACTTTATTGTGCCATCAGTTTACTTTATTCCTTTGGCATCTGGCACCGAAATCACCGGGAGACATTAACAGCCATTTGCAATTCTGTGAAATGGAATTGCATTTTCATCACTTTTGGGATTTCGGAATGGGCCTTGGCGCAATACTTTATGAAGAACAACTCGAGTCCATCCTATGGGAGCGAACTATACTGTACATGTAAAGTACTGTATGTTACGAGTCCCAACAACGAAACATTGAAGACCATTCACTTTGCCATAAACCACCTGCTATCATCTTTTATGGACTTTTATTTTCACGTGGGCTATGGAAAATTGGAAATCGATTCATACATGTATACAGTCAACGAAATCTGGTTTTCAGATGGGACTCGTTGTGTGTTTTCCAAATAAAATTATTGACCCCAGAGTTAGTTGAATGCAAATTTCAAATCACCCACCCTGAAACGAAGTGAAGTAAGTCTGGCATATACTGTAGGCCTACTGTACGATATATTTTTCCAACTTTATTTCTACAAATATCGAAACTAAAAATGGCGTGTCGGTTTATTCCATAGGAATAAATGTGCAGAAGGAATGTACATATACTAATTGGTGTAAAAACATCAATAAACTTGAGGGATTTGTTTAACAATTTGCGTTTCAATTTTGCACACGCCAATTCATGACTTAAATTGTTCAGGAACACATGTTGATTTTCAGTGAAAGCAATTATCGTTAAAAGTTTCACCCTGTATATCAACAGTTGGATATACTGTAAGCACGCTTGAGGGGTTAAGTTAGAGAGAGGTAATGTGCTATACATCTACTAAGAATAGTGTACTTGAAATAAAGAAATTTTCAAAACTGTTGACCTTGTTGATTCAGGATTATGTTAGCATGCGGAATTTTATGAATGCAGTAACTCCATAATTTTGTTAAAGTTGCGTTGAAAAAATGTAATGTCAACATAGCCTTGCATTAAATATCACCAGGATTTTTAATCCAGTTTTTATTCAAGGTTAAGTCAACCTTGGATAAATCAAATTCTTTCCTTTAGCATTTTTCCACAGATCAATACAAATATATGTACCCATTCTTTAATACGGTCGTGGATGATTACTATAGGAGTTAACCCGGCATTCGCCTAGAAACAACTTTGGGAAACCACGAAAACCAAAGTAAGGAAAACCAAGCCGGGAATCGAACCTGAGTCTGCCAAATGCCTTTATATTGTATGCAATAGACTTGTCCATTTGGTGTGTGTGCGGGCGCACCAATGCTATTTTACCATGGAAAAAGGAAGACAGTGATTGTGCTTTTGAAAAAGGCTCGTGTATTGAACATTGGAATAATACAATGTGTCTTTGAAAAATTTGGCCTTAAAATGGGTAAGTGAATTAATTTACTAAAGTAACTGTATAGTGTATCAGCCACGTGTACAATATACATGTACATGTAACACGATGCACCTACAGTACATTTGTATGGTATTTTGTATTGTAATGAACATTTCCCGGGAGTTTTATGCATGTACAGTACATGTATTTTTATATTAGTGAATGAACCTAACGTCTGTTAATACTGTAAATTTTCTAGTCGTGAGTAAGCTCATGAATCGACCAACAAAATTGCGTGATATACAGTACAGTAATATCATAAATTGCAAGGGCAAATGAGAATTTGGACTTCACATGTACAGTATCTTTATGACATTGCAATTTTGTTAACCCTGTCATGACGGCCTATATTTAACCTTCAAAACGCGTGATCCATCTGACCAGTTTTGTCAGTCATCTTTGAAAAAAGTGCAGAGGATTCGTCGAATGTGACGAAATTGCAAAGCGCATTAATTTCAAACGAATGATGTGCTCACATGACCAACTTCACTAAATACGCCGAATAATTTTATTTTTAATAGGTGAATTAGCTTTCCGCACCTTCATTACAGCTATTAGCTTACTTAATGCTCAGACTAGATCTAATGTACACTGTACCTCTTAATCGACTATAAAAATAGTTACTGTACATCATATTCTACGACTAACTTCCTAAAGCAGTTCTTTTTTTTAAATCCTTGGGGTAACTCTTGATTTTACTGTGGCAAAAATATCATTGCCTTCGTTATAGATGAATTGCACGTGCAGAAGCATTCGTTCTATATATCATTTTGCATTATTTATTTATTTAAAACAGCATCAAAATGTCTACTTTCGGATAAAAAATCTATTCATGGGTAAGTTATATACAGTAGTATCTAATGGGGAATTTTCTTAGTTTTTAGAGTGATAAGAGCCACAATTCTCAGATTCATGTACCCCACCACACGCCCACAATGTAAATCGAGCCACATTAGCCACGCCCACGAGTTGCGTAACGTCACGTGCAAGTTATCTATGGCAAAGGCAACAACGTCATTTTCATCTATAAAAAATGCCCACAATGTCTCATCTAGGCGGAGCTAGTACGCGTCGTCTGCTTATGAAAGCTATCTATTTATTTGCCACATCATGCTCATATTCTGGTTCGAAAGAACGGTATGACGCGTTCATAATTATGCAGTTGTTCGACAGTTTTCTGTTTGTGTACAGCTTAAATATACTCAGTGACCTGAAAGCTGAATGTTAAGAAGGTCATAAGAAATTCTCTTAGATGTCCATCTTTCAAATAGAATTTGAGATCAAAGATCGCCAAGATTTTATCGCATATTTTGCAAGAGATTATTGCATTATAGAATATTCCGTCGGGTAATTCCGATGTTTTCTCCAGCGCAGCTGCGGTCGAATGTGAGGTAGAGCAGTAGACGTCAGACTGTGGCCACATCGAGCAGATAATCAATGTTTAATTGGCTTTATAGTAATTGGTCTCTCGTTGTTAAGCTAAACGTCCGTTCCCAAATGATTCGTCAACATTAAGTACGCGCCAAAGTGATTTGTCGTTCATAGGAACTATTAAACCAATATCCTTAACTAGATGACATTAGTATGCCTCTTCATGCCATGCATTTATTCTTCCAAGCGCGAAGGAATGACGAAGTTTTACGAGACGGCTATAACACTATACGGCACGATAGCTTTAGTAGGCTACTTTGATCATAAAGCTTTATGTTCGGTTGCTCATATACCTCCTTATACGCATCGGGAGCAAAGCAACGCGCATTACCATAAGTTAATGAATAGCGTCGTCCTGAATATTTATCGGAGAAGATGGCTGCAGTTTCCTCCAATTTCGGCGCTGATTACACGCGCCCGTGACTTATTTAATGACTAATATTTGAATGAATGATATAGTCGTAGCCGCGCATCCGTGTGTTTTTGGTTCCACGTAACACTCCTCTCCAACGCGCGTGTTTCTTTTATTGCCAAAATGTACAAAAGAAGCCAGCTTGATTAAGGCCATTGTGCGTGCTTATAACAAACATCGCCAACTGCTGCAATTTGGTTTGAATTTTCAATTTATCACCTCGCGAGTTTTGCGCACGCATCCGCATATAACGAACTTTTGTCATCAATCAGCATGCGCTTCATGTCTACGCGCGTATACGAATATTTTTTTCTTCTTCTTTTTCTCGCTGTACGGTATATAGGAGATAAACCTGTTTTACTTAAGGCTTTTCTCGTGACAAATCATAATTAGCATATGCTTATTGCTCGAGCATAAATATACAGTATCTCAACATCGCAACTTGGTTCATCCACCCAATGCCGTTGCTCAGATCTTAGCCAAGTTTTGAAGTAACTGATCGAATTATTTGCATTTGCTGAAGTTTTATAAAATCCGATTTTGCTTTTTCCCGTTTCGAAAAGTTCGTTTGAGATTGAGCAAAAACTTGGAATTAGTTTTAAAATGTGTTTCTATTGTTGATTATCTGGTCTGAGAATTTTCTCGACTTTTTAAGCATTCGGGACAACGCGCGCATTTTCCAAGATATGTTTTGGTCATTTTTTGCGGTTTGATTTAATGTGGTTTTGCCTCTGATGTAGCAGCTCGATTGAACCGCAGAGTGAATAATTGTTGCGGTTTTATTGTACAAACTTTCGCTCTTCGCACTGACAACCACGGGCTAATAAGGAAAATTCAAGGTGGTAAACACTGGCAGCTATAGTGATCTCTTGGAAGTAATTCTAGTGGTCCATGGTTGATAATTATTCTGCTGAAGGAAGTGCAGTGATGCAAAAAGAACCGTCCACGTTATTAACTTTGGGGTTGAACTAATTTAGATTGGCACGCTCTGAAGCGCGATTAATAAGTCAGTCTTGGCCGGAGATGAGCCCATGGAAGGTGTAACATTAGCTAAACATGAGTACAGGATATTTCATTCTTTTGTTTACTGCAAAGTTTACAAAATTAATGATTTAGTAGGGGAAGAAGGGGTAGTGAGGCCATACTGTATGAGGTAATATAGGGCCATACCTTATTTTAAAAATACCGCCCGAAATAGGATTAATTGAATAGTGTCATAACCTATAGTGGTCTACTGTATATGGTCATTTTTCTTCTAACTAAATATGGTCAGTAGCCGTGTATTTTAATGGACTTGTTTCAAATGTTGTTGTGGATGTAGTAAAATTGTGGTCTGTAGTCTGAACTAATATATTACTAAATGAAATGACATTATTTCAAATAAATGGCGAGAAATAAAAATCTTGCACGCCGAGTTCAGTTTGGGGTAATGAGGCCTACTGGTACAATTATCTTAAATAGTACTGGTACTAATTTTCTTAAATATTTTTACAAGCTTTCAAATTTTCCTCCTATATCTAATAGCCTACATTGCTTTTTCTACTGAAGATGTATAGTGCAAATATACGTGAACAACTGGAAAGTATAAAAAAGGAAAGAAAATACCAAAGAAAAGCTGATAAAAATTAAAAATGATAATCCTGCCACCTTCCATGCACGTTCAAACTTTTCGATGGTTTTAATTAATATTTGAAAAAATTAAGCTGTTCTTGACTGAACATTTTTTATTTTACTTTTTTGGGTAATGGCCTCATTACCCTGTATCTATGGGTAATAGGGTCAAGACGCAGTTGACGCTAGGGGTTGAATGATCTAACTGAAAGACAACTTACACCAAATGCTTTCTGTGTATTGTTAAGTTTTAAAATGTTTATTTTCCACATTTTAAATGCCTTTATGATTATTCCTCGCTCTTTACTTAAATTAACACTTGTTAGGAACCAGAGCTTCGCCATTTGTTCAGAGCAGACATTCCAATTAATGTAGTTAAATGCAGTTTTGCCTCGTGAATTGAATGTAATAATTCGGTGTACATTGATATTGTAATACAAACGTTATTCAGTTCCTGTTAGTATTTTTTTACTGTTCATATCGCGCTATTTGAGGTCATGCAGTCATCTATTATAACGAAGCGAGAAGAAATGCAATGGATTGAACGAAAATGGTACAAGTAAAGATAATTCGAGAAGAGTTTCCTGGGAGTGTAGGTTTGTCTTAGCCAGTGAGGAATTCTCCAATAATTGCTACATCTTAACTTGACTGGAGACTCGCATTGATTTCTCTCTAAGGACCAGATGTCCAATTACTGCCCATCAAATGTCATCAATTTAAAGGTGCCGTAGACTGCACATTGACCAGCTTCAAAAGACCGTTTGTGGCATTTTATCGCTATAAAATAATGAGACCCTGCGCTCGGCCTCACGCAGTTTAACTTTAAGACTTTGAAGACGCTTTATTCTTCAGCTGCTGTCACATTTTCCGTCAGCAATCATATTTTTTGTTATCTCTGGCAGCAAGATCCCGAGGCCAAAATGGCAATTGAAGCTTTCAGTACTGATCATATCTATGGTAGCGTGTATTTCGAAACAAAGTTGATAGACTCGGATTGTGGACAATATTGGTTTATTTCAATCTTGACATTCTTACATTTTATTTTGGAGAATTCAAACCGTGAGCTCGCAAATTTCTTCGTCGAGGCGCCATGCTAGTACATCCTGTACTTGGAATGCGTCCTAAATGTACAGAAACCGATGTATAATCTAGAACTCAAAACAGCGTAGAAATAAAGAACACTCTTCCAATTCTCTCGTTAACATTTTCATTATAACGGACTTCTTGCCGCAACAAAAAAAAACTATTGAGCAAATCTTTTCGAAGTATGTATTATATCGCGTATTACTTTCACAAACATCTTCTTTAAATGGCCATGCACAGCTTTACTTATATCACCGAGCAATGAATTGGCACGTTTTAATGATTGTATAATTAAAATTGGGCCGAACCTTTCGCGACTTATCTTGTCATTAATTTCCATTAGTCAGAGCTCGCGATCAAATATATACTTTCCGAGAATTGCAGCTTCGTGGAACATTGGGACAAAATGTAAGCTCTATTTATCACGTGAACAGCTGGTTGACTCGACTGGTCATTAAGAACAACAAGCAGGCGATTGCACGTCAAAGATTGCTATTTTCAAGTTAAAATAATTTGATGGTAATCGAGGAATTAGCTGGAGCTGCATTCATTAAATGGATTCCACGTTAAATGTGTCCCTCTTTGCACAATGGCGTTCAGTCTAATGGAGCATTTTGTCAATTTACATACTTATTCATTACTGATAAAGTGCACTTGCGCTACGCCGTAAATAGTATTTGACGTTTTCCTTTTAAGGCTGCTGTTCCATTGTCATTTATTAAACTGCAAAAAAGTCACTGCAAAGCTATTAAGCATTTTCTGTTGCTAATTTTAGAAACGACATATTCTGTCTTTGCGCAGTCTAAACACAAAGAGTGCGAGCATCTTAGCTGGTCACCATGGATAACATAATTGCTTTCGATGTTTCATTTTGCTGGAAAGGAAGGAAAAACGCAGTCTTGAAAATGCACTTACAACTGAAATCACACAATTTCTACTATAACGCAATTAAATATAGTTTTTTTTAAATTTTTTTTTAAGAAAAAAAAAAGTCTCCATACAATAACATCTTGATAAATAATTTATTTCTCGATATAGTGATCCATCGTCTTTAAGAGTATAGAAATGATCAGTTATAATGTTGCTGAAAACATGATACAGACAAAAGTTTTTATGTTTATTAAGCGCGCGTTATTTCGTAATCTGTATAAATATTTGCGCAGCCAAAGTGAGACATCAAAAAGTAAAATCCCGCGGAAACAAACAATTTAATAAATTAAACGGCATTTGATAATGATATTTGTTACCAATTTGTTATGTGTTATGTAATGGTTAAAACAGCTGCAAGTTAAACCGTCGGCTTCACCATGTCTCGTAATTTTTAAAACTGATCAAACGAAAGATGTCCATTGCATTTACGTTTTCGAACCTGATTTTCTCGTAATTTAAATTTGACCAAACATGGATATATATTGTGCATTTGGTTATGCCTCGCAAATTTCTGCTTGGCCAAGGAGAATTTCATAAAAAAATTTAAAGCTTGCAGAATTCTACATAAATACCGTAATGCAATAAAAGCGTGATTTTTTTAATGTTATGATTCATGATAAAATGAAGAAATATTCTTTCTTTTTTAGTAATTATTTACATTTGTTTACATAAGAAAATGTTCGTCCATTTCCGTGAATAGCATGGAAGCGCTATATTTTTAGTGGAAGAATATACAGTAATGTTTATAAACATACTTCAATTTTAGACTTCGATGGCTTCTGGTTCTTTCCAGCTTACTCCTACCCTGACATCTTGGTAGAATTTCACTACACCCACAATAGACAGGGCCTGAAACCAAAAAAAAAAGCTTTTTCAATCCTGAGTTTACGGATAGTAATTGAACTACACAAACTGAATTTCGAAGTTTTTTTTAGTAGTTTTTTCCCAAATTTAATAACAACACACCAACCATAAACGAAATTCAATTCTCGGTTCATTCCAAAGAGTCGTCTCGTTTTCTTTCCGTATAAAGTGGTATATGATTTAGGCCTATATCTGTATAGTTCTAAGTCAACTTAATCTAAAAAATATCTATGTATACTTTTATCAACATTAATTTTAAACCCTATTTGTTCAGAATAAATGACGTAGAAGTAAGCGTTGAGATAGTAATTCTGATATTGTTTGAGCTTGTCTATCAATATATTTGACAAGACAGTAGTTATTTTGACCTTTCTTAATTAAATCTCAAATCACCCGTATACGATATCTTTTGGGACGTAAGATCCTGATGCCAATTTGCATACATTTTTGTCTCTGAAATTAGCAGTGAGTGAGTGCTTGTGCTCGCAATCAAGAAAGCCTGTGTGCTTTGGTGCTCTCGATTGACGTTTAAATTTGCTCGATTTCTTCAAGACAAATTTAATTAAAGATCCTATTTACATAGCAATTTATTTCTAAAAAAATCGATTCTTTTTTTCTGCATTATTTAAAGCTTAAATGGATTGGAAATTTCATGAATTTGCCTATACCTTGTTACATAGCTATCGCTCTAATCGAATAGGCCTACAGTGAAACTCGAGATGCATGTTTTACAGTTTTTATATAGTATATACATTCTACATGTACATAATGGCACTATTCATCTAGACGTAAATCAGTAAAATATTTTTCACCAAAGCACTATTTTGATTTTGACATAAAAAGCAATCGTCGTTCTGACTAATAGGTACGTTTTAAAGTATCAGATGAAAAATAGCATAATGTTCCTTTATAAGACGGGTGCTTGTTAACTTTATATTTTTATCTGTGTATTGCGCCTACTAACCTATCTTATTATCAAATATTACTTTAAATTACTAAAAAAATATCAGTTTTCCTCTACGATAGCAAAAATGCATTGCATGAAATTTGGAAATAAAACTTGTCGTTCTAAATCGCTCTTATCGCAATTCCATTTCAAGATTTTGTTCAATTTTCTTTAGCAATTGCAATTCTCGAGATATATTTTCATTGCTAGTGATATTTCTTCTATTTCTTCCATTGGTCTAAGTGTCTCGATCTCACAGTGTCGCCATGGTGACTGATCTCCATGAACTTCTCACTGATTTGCGATGCACGCGTCTGCTCGTTGAATCACAATTTCTTCCAATTCCAAATACTTGCGTCTATTTCTAATATTTTTCAATAACGTCATAAAATATCGCTCGCCCGGGAATTTTGGGGAGAAATAAGAAGAAAAATCCCAGATTATCTTCGCTGCTTCCTTTTAAAATCCCCTAAGAAGAAAATCGCCTTTCCGTTTTGTGACGAACTCAAACCGGTTGAATCGGACCAATTAAAAAAAACCAACACGCGCAACCACTTTGTCAGTTGTGCGCAACGTGTTGCCATCGATAAGCTCTGGAGTGCTTCCGGGAAAATGGCTTCAATCTGGAAACTCGTAATCTTTGAAAAATAAATCGTCTTAATGAGCTTCTTGAGGCGAAAGAAAAAAATGCTTACGTTTAGCACCAGTCTCGTTAAGAAGAAGGCCACTTCTGCTTTACAAATAGCGTCGAAATGCTGCAATGAGACAAATAGGAATTCACTCGGGGCTTACTTAATGGCGTGTGATGTGTGCGATCGCAGCCTGAACTATGGTGTCAAATGTCTAATTAGCATGCACCATTGCTCGTGAACCCGCTTAAAGGTCGCGGGATTCCAAGTTTCGCAATTCCCCTGAAAGCAGGCAAACAATGCATGCTTCGCTGCTTTCCAATCCCATTTCATTCATCTCAAGCGGCAGCAAATGGCATCTTAGAATGTGGCAAGTGAGGGACGTATTTATGCCGGCTCATCGAAACACTCACGAGCTCACGTGATCAGAGGACGCTGAATTTCAGGCGACGAACAACGTTATTCCGTTAACCGTCTTGCCTATAGACGTAAAAGATGAATGGATTTCCATATTTGCTAGTATAGAAACTGTTCCAGTCATCAAACGTGGTTTCTAATGAAATTATTTAAGTAGACGATGAAATAAATTGCCGAAGGTTTGTTATTTTTGCATCATTCGTGAATATTGTTTATTATTTAGTGCTGCTGCACTGAAATTTGCGTATGCGTACACGTTAAGAGTGCTAAAGGAACTACCAGAAGTTGTGAGGAGTTAGAAACTCGTAAGCGTAGTTCAATTTTTCCATTGCCACCAACCCATTTTCAATTGGCGCTTTTTATTCCTTATCTTTTTCGTAGAATACATCCTTATAATGCTAAATTCTACGAAATAGGCATTTCAGTATTGCTTTATCACTTTTGACTCGGCAATGTTCAGACGCAATAAACAATATCCTCATGATTGATAAAAATGATAAAAAGGCATTTTAGATCTCTGTTAGATTAAACTACATGTATACGCATGGTGCAATATGCTTTATCGGGTAAGTTTAAACTTGCGCAGACGTTACGTGTATCTTGAATTGAAGTTGCGATCTAGGACATGCCGAACCGTACTGTCATTTTTGACATCTTGTCACGAAAGTTTAGACGTTTTCATCGGGGTTTTGCAAGGATTAGAATAATGACAATTTCAGTGGGATGACATTTATGTTTTGTACCTGACATATTATCGATATTAACGCTAACGGAAAAAAACAACTATTAAATTTAAATTCCGTCGTGTTTTATTTTCTCGCTGCATCAGTCTATTTAGTTTTAATTTTTTTCGATAGGTGACTCCGAATGGGGGGATGGTGGGGGTCCTGATTGACCGGACACAATGCGGACAGGGGGTAGGGAGAAAAAGGATTTAGTTTTGGGCAAATTTTGCGTACGTCGATTTTGAATGGCCCCTAAGACAGACCCCCGAAACGGATGAACCATTAATGGTTGTTCCAATTTAATTAACGCAACCGGGACCCCCATATTTTCAAACCATGCTGGCAATTTCTTCCATCGGAAGACTTTTTTAACAACAAGCCCTTACGCCGTAATATGCATGGCGTGTAAGTCGTACAGATTGCGGCATACGTGCGGGCAGATTATCGACGGAGCAGCGTCGTCGCCCCCTCCCCCCTAAAATGCAATTAAAGATGCTGCACTTTGATTTTATTAAAAGGCGAGTTGGGCTGGGTCACGTTATCCGTTCATCTTCGTCTGTGGAGCACTCGGCGTGCATTAACATCATCCAGCCGAATTGGCAGATTAAATGGAGTGATAGCTGCCTTCTTAGCGATTTTTCAGCCAATTGAGCAAAGCGGTACCTCGAAACTTGTTTCCTACGGAAATTTGGACCAAAAAGCGGCTCGTTATTTCTCGCTCGAAACAATGCAGGTTCTCCAAGTGAATGGCAGCGTCTCGTCCCGAATTGCGGAAATGGGAATATCTCAGGTGTAGTTAACGCGTTGCTCGCAAATAAGGAAGGGCAAGCAGGCGTGGATAAAGACCATCTCGTGCCAATTTCCATTCATATTGAACGACTTTCTAACCTTGTTAACGTGTTCACGTAGGATGTTGGAGTAGACGATGCAAACGGCCTCTAGGGCTATGAATGTGATAAAACCAATAATCCATGGGACGACAAAATTTGCTCGTTCCTAGAAGAAGAAGAAAAAAAATGAAGTCACGGAGAGAGGCGATAAAGCACGTTCGTCACCACGACTCGTGTCACGCGCTACAGCCATTAAAACGTAAACAAAACCCTCATTTTACTGATTGCTGGGGATAAACGTCATGCGATCCTGTCATCATTCATCGAACTCGTGAGACATGAGCGCAGTTTTTATAATAAACTGCGTTTGGCGCCACGTTGTTCCCCATTTTTTCATGTTTTGGCTACTATTTTAGTCACGTCTGAAGAGACAACTACAGCAGGGGATCAGAACGCACGGTTGGGCGCCATACTAAACGTCGTTTATATTGTAGGGGGGGGGGAATAAAGTGATGTGTAATAAAGGGATTGTGATCCGGTCTCCCTGTTGTCCGTAAGCTGATTTGGTTCGAAGAAAGCGTTATCATAATGTAGTTGGTATAGACAGGCATTTGATTTAATGCGATAATTGTTCCTACTTTCTGAGCAAGTTGTCACAAGTAACAGTTATTAGAAGAATATCAATTTGAGTTCACTAAAAGAACTTCAATTCTTATTTAATCGATGTTGATGCTGAGGTGGGAGAGTCAGCATGGAGTAAAATCTTACGTTAAAAATTTAAACCATTACTAAATTAGAATATGAATAAGATTTTAATTATTATAAGCATATTGTTAAAAAATCTCCCAAGATCCGTTTAGAAGCGCAAAGTTGTTCCATTTATTTTAAAAGGAAATAAACCCTACTGTGCAAACTGTATGCACCCTCAATGCAAAGAAAATTCAACAGGAATGATTGACTAATGGCGAATTCGACTCACCTAAAAAGTACACCGGGTGTAGCTACAAGGTGAGGCATAAGTCTGTTAAATCGGCACTATTGCAGGTAGCAGACGCAAGAAGACTTACAGACTTATGCCTCACCTTGTAGCTACACCCGGTGTACACTTTTTGGGTGAGTCGAATTCGCCATAAGTAAACATAGAAAAACATTCCAAACACGCGTCTTATTTATGAATGCTTCTAGATGTATATTAATAATAAAAAACGTTTTATGATGACGGCAAAGGAGTCTATGTTATCTTAGATTTCCTTCACTTATTTGAAGTTAAAAGTTGAAGAAATCGAAAAAAAAAACCAACATTATGCTAAATCTTTAAATCAAAGCCAACTTTAACTTAGGGACGCGTAATATAAATCCTATCTGACAATCTACATGCAACACGATATGTGAAAAGCCTATGAATTTTCGTTCGTATTTATCTTGAAGATAGCGAAAAAATCATTAAATTTGTCTGCTGGTATAGACAATATAGAAGCCATGGATCGGATAATGACGGCGTAATATACATCTATCTCTTCTTCTTGGCTTCACCATAACAACGCAATTCCGATTTTTTTTTAAATTCCCCGATATAGCCTACAACTCAATTTCTTGCGCGTTATATTGCGAATGCGATACATGTATATCGTCGCAGAAAACATTGCCTGGAGTATGCACTTGTTAGAATGCTGTATATATGTGAGATGAATTGCATTTTTTCTTTAAAAGTATTTTTCATAGTGGCATTCTGCATGATATCACGGGCCAAGAAGAGAAGCCCTGCAGCAATTCATTTATTTGCCTGGAGAATATACATTAAACATATAGCGTGCATTTCTAAAGTTTCTTTCGATGTTGTTATACAAATGCAATATAGTGTTTTTATACATTTGGGGGATTTTTGTCACAATAGTGAGCGCTAAGATCATGACGGAATGCGCTGTAGAGCTTCTCCTCGAGAATGCTGAAAGGTGAAATATCGAAATATCGATTTTGGCCCCATCAGAAACGGTCAGGATTCGATACACTGAGCATAGCCTATCAGTCAACGAGGAGGCTATGTGTCTATAACTTTGATAGATCCATCCTAGCTCGCGGCATCGTGTTTTTTCATTATATTTGATACAATATAAGACGGGCTTAAAAACTTGTAAACAACAAATCTTCAATTCCACTGGAGAAAAAAATGAAGACCTACAGACTGTTGTGTTATCGTACTGGGATTTAATACTAGTGCCTGCAAGCCAGAAATCAAATCTCAAAAAGGGATTAAATTTGTTTTATTTAATTTTTGTGTGTAGGGGGTGTTGATATGCATGTATATACGTATGCAGTTAAGCTGAATAGTATAATCATGGCTCATAGCCATTTCTTGAAAGTAACAGACAAACACGTGAGCTGTTAGGGGCCATCCATAAAGGACGTCCGGAAAAGGGACGAAGGGGGAAGGGGGAAGGGGGGGATGTAAAAACGGTACACAGGCGGACAAGGGGAGGGAGGGGTTCAAGGAAAGTGGACATCTGGATGTCAACTTGTGCTTAAACTGTCATCAGTTTTAGATGATAAATTGATTGCATTGGTTTTATTTTCCTGCTAGTCAATTCATAGGCAAATTTGCTGATTTCTTCAGTTTACAAAGCCTACATCAGCTATTAAATACATTACTGCCCCTGTATGGAGAAAGTTCATTTTGGCCTTAAAAACTGGGTGGTTTGAAATTTTGTTAGGGAGAGTTTCCCTGTATTATTGAAAGCTGTGGATTTGTGCAGTTAGTTCATTGGTACAGGTAGTTTATTGTCTTAGTAATGTTTTGGAAAAAATATACATTTTGGATAAATTTGGCACACACTGGTAATACTTATAAAAACATTATGATTAAATAATTCATCCTCCTTCAAATTAATTATGAATCGGCGAGTCCCCCTTAAATTAACGCTATAATATTCTGTAGGTCTGCAGTACACTAATGGTAATATTTACATTGTGAAAATTTATAAAGAGCATATTTAAAATTGTTTATGCATAAATCAACAAGCTGTTTTAAAAATTGGACGGGACATTTGGGGGGATGGGGGGGGGCGAATTACATAAACAGGACAAAGGCGAACAGGGGGGAGGGGGAAGGGTACTAAAAACCTGGAAAACTACAGGACGTCCTTTATGGATGATCCCTTAAAGCTTATAAGAGTAAAAATACATTGCTTTTGTTTATAAAAATAAAAAATAGTTACTTTTCTAACTCTGGACAGATAAATCAAGCATGTATTTCCATTGCATTTCCACTGCTGATTTCTTAACTGCATGAAAAACTTCCTGTATAGAAATTAGTGTCTTTGAAGAATTTTAGAAGCCACGACTTAACTGATAAAGAGCAAATGAGTTTAAGTTATGAATCCATAATTGGGTAAACTTTATATTTTCAAAATTCTTCTAGTGATGGGACCGTGCAACAATATAGTAAAATCATTATTGATCTTTTCTTTTTTCCTTCCGAGTAATTTGAGTAACCTTCTAAGGTTTAATCCGTAATTTCCTTTAACCCACATCAGCAACATTAATATGCTTGCTTTAAATGCATGGTTAATTAAGTTGTAATAATTAAAATAGCTTAGTTGATAAACCTTTAGATCATTTGCTAAATCCATTTCAGGTCCATGCTATTCGATTTAATTATACCGTCGGTTACTAAAGTAATGCGCATACAGTCGTGTATACACGCTCCCAATTACGTTTTCTCATTAGACTTTGTAATTAAACATCGAGTAATTTCATTTGCTCGAGGGCCGAATTCTTGAATTAGTTATGTATGCACAACTTGTGTAAATGGATAGGGAATAATATTTTGGCATTACATGGTTACGTCGTACATGTATTTCTTTTAGTACAGTGTATACGACGTAATCCATGAACTATCTAACAAAGACAGTTCAATAAACAAAAGAAAAACAACGCCAAAATAATGAGGCAAAAATGGTAAACTGGAGTAAATTTAAAGCACGATCATCCACTTTGGCTAGTATCATTACCGTAAATGAGATCTATTTAAAAAATCGGTAAACGGTATGCATCAAATGAGAAATTATTTTGACATGAAAAGCGAAATTCAGTGATTTTTTACCATGCTGGCTCGGAGCACTACGTGAGAAACTGAGTATAATTATGAGAGCTTATATAATGGCCTTAAGCTGTGCATATCTATCAACATGTAGGAATATAATTTTGATATAATTATTCGTTCGAGAGCAAACATGCATCTAATCGAAGTTGGCGTTTAATGAGTATGTATATGTAAATGATATGTACACTTTATGAACATAGCCCCATCTTCAGTAATTATCTTCATTAACTTACGGTAATTACTTAAAATAGCCGTGTAACGCAAACTCCAAATATCCTATTGTAAATAGATGAACTGCATTGCATGACCTTAATTACTTATTTTTCCACACATTTGCCTACGCTTGGATGAAAGCATCAACCTGTATTAAACGTTGCCAATTACAGACTTTGTTGATAAAACTTTTTTTAAAAAAATGTAAACTCAGGGCCGCCGAAAGCGTCTAGCTGCGCGCTATAATTCAATATTCCCTGGTCTAAATTCGCCGCAATTACTGTAATTGACGGAGGCAATTTATTTTTCAATTATACAAAATAATATCTGATTGAAAAGCTCGATAACAGCCGCAGACACGAAAGCGGCTGGGGATTAATTATTTACCGTTGGATAGTTGGTGGAAAAGGTTTTGATTAAAATGTCGATAAAAACTAGGCATTTAAATATATTTAGCATACGCTGAATAGTACACGAACAGTATACATATATACTGTATTGCATGCGGTATACAATGTACAGTATATATTCAAAAAGAAACGCGTCAGTGAAAACTACATGGAAATTGTTGCACGTCAGATAAATAACGCGGATTGAAAACTGCATGGGATGATAAATTACGCTAAGATTATACAGAAGTAATTAATGGGGAAAACGATTAAGAGCTGGGCGAAAACGAGAGATAAGTTTTATGCATGACGTTCATAAAACGCAACACACAAATGGGATTAGGGCGAATGTATGCAAAGATTACCTGGCTTATTCCGAATAACAGTAAGACACTGAGAATGATAAGACCAAACTGCATGCCAATGATGGCAAATAATGCTATTTGTACTCCTAAAATAAGGAAAGAAAAAAGAATTACTAATGGAGTTAATACAGTACAGTATATGCATGGATTAAGATCATTTCTTGATGCAACGCAGATTTAACGGAAAAATAAGTTGAGATATATGGATTGGAAAGGAAATTGGAGTCGATGAACGGAAACAAATATACTGTTCATGTATTTCACAACCAACGATCAGGTATACTTTGGTTTTGTTAACTTGTGGATTTTTCGATTTCTCGTAAATGTATACATGTATATTGCGAAGTATGCAAATTTTATTTTTCACTTGAGATTTTCGTTAAATAACATTATCTTGTTTTCCGTCATGTACGTTGTGCAATTTTATCATCCCTAATAGCATTCCTTAAGGGTGATGCATAATTTAGGACATCTGAAAGTTCACCTTTGTGGTAATTAGGGATCAGCTAAGTATAAAATCGTTTTACACAATTGCATGGTAACAATGTTTATACAATATAGGCGACAGCACCATAGGCTTCAGTTCTTAAGGTAAAACAATAGCGCAAATTATACTTGCCATAATAAACTTCCACGAGGTGGTTGTCTCTGGTGTTTTCTCCTATCCTCCAACTGTATAATAAGACGACTAAGATTGCGATACTCTGCAAAGAAAAAAAAACTCAACTGTTATATATATATAGGCCTATCCATTACATTTATTATGAAGTCTGAATAGCTCATTTAACGCATGATGCGTTATGTTCCCTAAAATTGTAACATTATAGTTTGCACGACCTACTTACATGTACATGTATACCGTGATAATGTAACAGCTTTTCAACCAGATAATGACAGTGTATTTCTGATCAGCTTGAGTAATACCAATCTGATGATAAAATTATTTGAGTCACTTTCGTATCTGATATACAGTATCAACTGAATGCAAGAAATTGGAGTAAAATGCAGATTTTAGAGTACTTTTTATGCAGCACATCTAGACATGCTAAAAACTGATACATATGTCTGTAAGAGATAGCACGAAGTTTAACCATAGAACGATTTCTCGCATTTTTAGTCCGATTTCAGGTATGGATATCAAAAAATGTCTTATCTATTACATTTTTTTTTCAATACACGCGATGGACGTTTTCAATTTCCATCATTTGCAGTAGGCCTACTCTTTTTTTATCACCTTATTCCGCATATAAATTCTTAATATACTGTAAATGTTTAGGAGTGGGGTGTATAGGAACAGTGAAATGTATAGTTTCTCTTTTTAGCTTTAATAGCTATGGTAAGAACTCCTTTATTAAAGAAAATGTCGTTTGCGAAAACACTTTACACAAGTTTCTCGGAGGCTAATTTTCATATAGTATATAAACTGAAATGGTCAGGATTTAATCTCTTACCCGAAAAATAGTGAATGAAGTCTTTAATATACTGTACCAACCCTATTTTAACTTTCTATGATATTCAGTATCGCTTCGTTCTTCCAGATGCCCTATATGATGGTTAATTACTTTGGCCATGCATAATTTTACAGCGTCTCGCTTTCACTTAAGTCAGCTAAACGTCTTCTGTCATTCGTCGAAGTTTGTCGCATTTATATAAGGCACCCGTTCTACGTTACCACCCAAGAGGACCAATCAGTACGCCACTGCTCGGCACGCACCATTATGCAAATGCTGTCATTGTCTGCATTGATGATAAGAAAATCCATACTTATTAAACAGGCTATTAAAAACCGTTGCTGCCATTTTAAAACCCATAATTAGCAGCGATGCCTTTTAAAGTGTCATTAACGATACGGCGCAAACTGGCATTTTTTCATCGCTTAGGTTAAGTGTCATCCGGTCCTAATGACAAATGTACGGTGGAGATAAGAGGCGCATTGCCAAAACGCTCGTCTCTATATTTATTTTCCAATTTTAAATCAAAACTATCTATTCAGATGAGGCGAGGTTATTAAAGACGATGCTTTTCTAGGCATTGAAAATGGGTAAACGCATTTTCGTAGGAGAGATATGGCAGTATTGTACTATATATAAGAAGAGATATGTATGTATATGGGTGGATGGATGCATGCCTGGTTCCGAGGTCGCGAGCGATTCAATAGCCCACCCATAATGCACCGCGTTACAAATAAAAATTAAACTTCACTCCGTCCAAACATGCAGTCCCAAGTGAGTGTTTGTTTTCTTTTAGCTTGCCCGGGAAAAGCCGGGTTTTACCGCTAGTCGTGTATATAGTGGAAACGTTTTGGTGATGACTCCAGGGAGATTCGTCATTGGATTTTCTATCCAAGACATAAAGAAACAAATGGAATGTTTCTTAAAAATGTGTCTTAAGTTTAAAGAGTTTTTTGGAAAAGTATAAATTCTGAAGTTTTGTGTTTTGTAGTTTCAAGAGTTTTGATTGTTGTTTTCAGCATTTATAACATTTACAGAAAGTTTCAACAGTTGTGCATCCTAACATAGAAACTAATGTACACAATTCATGTGCATTATGAACATTGTATATGTATACAATTATACATGTATGTGCATGTTATCCAAATGCATCAATTTGCGGACATTTCCAAAATCTTTTTATTTCCACCAAAAGAACATGAATTCATAAAGCCGTGTCAATCTACATGTACTTGTAAATTTCTTTTTTGTTACATGTCAGGCATCCTTTCATCTTACTTTTGACCAGTAACTAAGGTGTTTAGAACATGTTGAGTATGTGTGATCGTGTGATTTTAGCAAGTTTTTAGAGGTTTTTTGTGTTATTATTAATCTATACTTTCAAGTTTCAACATCAAGTCTATGTGTGTAAGAATGACAGTGTTTGAAATGCCTTAGTTTTCATGTTGATATACATACAGTACATGTATATTCTTTTAATAGAATTTAAGTATTTATAACCGTTTTGAGGCAAGTTTTTAGCTCTGAATAATAATACAATCATTACTAAGTACATGTAAAATGATTTTGATTCCATTTTGTAATTCATTTTCGACGGTGAACCAATATGACGAATGTTACTTTTTTATGTTGCTTAGAAATAAAAACGCGTAAATCACGCCTCGAATTTTTTGGTAGAATTGTGGATTATTTTTTTGTCGACTACAATATATGCCATGGCACATTTAGACGTCTCAGATAGGATAGGCGTTGGAGGCGTTTCGTATTTTGTCTATCCCTTTTAGGATAGAGGAACTCTTTGAAAAGATCACATACTAAGTCTGCCTTAAGGAACTTTCAACTTCCATTAGCCCATTCCAGTGTTTATGCTTTTGCCACGGGACTTGTTTTTTTGGAGGATACGTATTCTCCGTACTTTTTCTCCTAGGTTCGTTCTGATTCTTATCTCATCTTGGCTTAATATTAAGCCGCAAACGACATTGCCTGCTCTTTCAACATTTTTGATTCCGCAAAGGTTTTTTTTTTATTCGGCATTGTTTTGAAAACTGCGTGTGTCGAATAGGGTTTCTACTGTTTTCGGTAACAAAATTGATCTAGGCTCGATGAAACGTAAACCATGGGAGACCGACCTACCCGCAACGTTGCAAAAATATATTTCCTTCACTTTATGCTGGTGTTTATATATTTTCTGCCTTTTAAACCTCTGTTTTTGGGCTTTCGAGACGTGACTTTTTTAATATTAACAATTTTCTAACATTCAGGAAATTAAAAGAAGTGTTGGTTAGCCATTTTCACTGCATTCTATGCATCTGATTATTGCTCTTCGTTAATTTCATTTCGTTTATCCGATATTCTTTCAACTCACCATTGAGAAATCTTTGAGTTTTTTACATTTGAGAATTTTATAAGCATTTTTGGTTATTTATCGTAGCGGTTTATCAGTCGCCCATCGTCGAGAGGCTAAGTGTAACCAATTTATTACAGTAATTTTCTGGTTTAATTCTCAAGTCCGTTTGAATTCCCATTTGATTAGATTTATTGCTAAAAATTTATTCTCTATATTGGAATGTCATATTTTGAAATCCGACTAAAACGTCTGAGAGAGCTTTTCATCATGGTTTAAATCATACCCATTTCAAAGTCTTTCGTTTTTTTTTTACATTTTTTTTTTGAAGAAAAAAAATATGATATAGATATATGTGCGGTATTTGAAAGTAAGAAACTATAAATTGCGAAACTCGGACGTACATGTATTTTCATGCTAGCAGCCTCGATCTATTCTCGAAACGAAATTGCACGCGAACGTATAGTTTCGTATATCAGAAACTGATGATTTAAAATCGCGACTCGAACAATGTTCGAGGGAATTTATTGCCCCACAAGTCATAAAAAAGCCAATTTTCGTTTTCGACTTTGGTGGTGCGAATTAAAGCACTCGAGAGAATTCCAGCATCAAAATAACCTGTTACGTCAGTTTAGAAGTTGGAGGTATGTGAAATATACTGCAGTAAGCAACAAACTAATGTTCAACGCAATGAATGACCAACATTTCAATTATTGTTGGTGGGGATAAATTAAATTTGATTTGATACTGATAAAACTTCATTAGGCATTCGGTTCATCGGATAAAACAGTAAATTCTATCAATATAGCTTATAATTTATTAGCTTGAGACCATTGAAAGCTGCATGATTCGATGTTTATTTGTAAAGTCCATAAAGCCACTGGAGGAGGGTTTTCAACATGAAGCTGCCATGTTCTTAAAATAATTAAGCGTTAATGATAACAAAGTTTTTAATGAGCCTATAATTAACGTCTGTTAAGATTGCCATTTACGAATAACTGAATGTACTAAGTTTGATATTCGTTTTTTGTGCATGTATTCCAGGGTATTCAATCTTAAGTTGTTTCAGAGGGATTTTCAAACGTGCTAACTAGTATAGTTCGCAAACATTGGTTATTTCATCAGAACAGACTGCGAACAACATGGTGACCAGATCGTAAAACCTACAGTACGTGGTTTTAGAGTATTAATTTCCCGAGATTAGCATTCCGTTTATTGCCATTGGTTAACCCTTGTCAACATTACGTTCGCTCTCCAGATCCTGCGAAACGACTACTACACTTGTAGGTACTTTGTATTTCTTGGCAGCCATAGGCGTGCAGCGTAATGATTGGCTATCTCGTGGGCTGTTACTTATCTCGCCACTAAACGATTCTGGAAATCTATCATATTGGCCTGGTGCACACGAAAACTTGCTCGCTGCTATTCTGTGTACTGTACTGCATTGATAAGCAAAGTAATTGAGGAAGCCCGGTGGGGTCACGTGGCTACAAGAAGGAAATCCGGCTTCCAGTGTTTTGCCGTGGAATTAAGAAGATTTTCGTCCTGGATCCATTTTCCACTGGTTGAATTGATCGAACAAATTTATCGCTTAATGTCTGGTGAACGGCATTGCAGTGAACATTGCCTTACAACAGTGCAGCTAGCAGAAATTGCCTTCCATCTGATACGTTAGCTCAGTCAGTGATTGCATCGAAGAGACAACCAGAAGCTAGGAATTAATTAGGATTAGACCTTAGCTTTAAAAATAACGGGGCATTAAATATACTGAATGTTTGGCATTATTTTCACTGGTTTTGAGTGGCGAGAAGTATACAGTACGTGGAATGAATTGACATCATGCGCAATTAATAGTTTCATATAATAACTGAATTGTCAAAACAATCCATGACAAAGAAAGAAATTGTATTAATAAACGTAGCTCATTGGATTATTGAGTTAACTGTCAGGACACGCGGTTCAAGGGTCCTCGTGCCAAGGTCTAAAAAGAGAACATTATGAAATATGATTCCTGGGACGTTTTTGGGATTAAGTTATCCCAAAGGATTTTTATTACTGAGGTCGAGGTTCAGCCCAGCTGTGGAATATAAGGAGTAATAACTCCCAAGATCGGGGAGTTGTATCGTGGGTCGAGAAGATAGTGACCGGACGTCTCCTGTGCCAGTTCCTATAGCGTCGACCCGGATGAGGGTTTGCGCTCTGCATTTGTTTAAGCCCTTGTTGGGTAGTTGTTTAATACTATGTCTGTTAGCGGTGAGCTATCACTTGGATCTATTTTCTGACTGTGAATGTGAAGATCTACTAACATTTGTTTTTGGCCCTCATTGTGGCCCAGTTTGTTTTCCGGCACCGGTTGTGCGTGAATAAACGGTTTACTCGACAACCTTGGGATTGTGCATCAACCAATTCGTGGCCACTAATGGTACAGTGGACATCACATAACTTAACAACAATTTTATTGTAAAGTTGCATTTAACACCGTCCTAAATTCTATAAAATCCCTCAAATCTCATCATGGCAGCATTAAATATCCCTTCAATGTCCTTCAAATTTTTAACTCAGAAAAGATCGATGAAGCTAGGCGTTGGTTCATTTTAATCAATATTTATTTTCTTATTTGCACGAACATATATTCAATAATGAATCATTATGTGAACTTATGCAATAGTGTCGGTGCCTAAAAAGTATAGGGTTAGAAAACATGCAGTTCAATACAGCATATTTTGAGCGCCCTGTATACGAACTGTGAAACCCGTGAATTGGAATACATGACGTTGGTTGCTGCAATGAAAATTCATGTGTGTAAAACAGGTCTGCCTTAACTTTATACAATTGCAGGTCTGTTCAAATGGCGTGAAATTCCATGAAAATTTATTTATTTTGTTATAACAACGGGCAGAGTAAGGCGCACTTCTATTTGTATAAAACCTCTGACTTATTGATCGCTCATCTCCCTACGCACACAAGACAGGAATATACTGTATATATACATGTACTGTATACGTGGAACACGGGCTCACAGATGAACGACTGGGTTATACGGTTTAACTTTTCAGACACGAATGTATTTTCTGTCAACACCATAGATAAAATTAATGCAGAATGCGCAGGGAATGAAGTTTTCAATAACGGATGCGCCTCGGGCCGATCACCGAAGCTCAATTTCATCTAACCATGCATTTGTTATTTTCCGCACTGTTTGCTGTCACCAAAATGTTGATGAGAAAAATAATATTAGCCTTCGTTTTAGATGTTACTCACGGCAATTCTTGGTTAATGGAAGTTGATTATGCGTTTTCCATTATGAAATTTTGCTTTCACCGCGCTACTGAACGTATGACCGTGACATTATGAGGAATTAAAAAAGTTGTCTCCCAGATTTCCTTTAATTAAAAAAAATAACTTCTGTGTGTCATGGCTATATGAAATGTCGTATGAGACTATACATATACTATGTATACATGTATATACTGTATTCTTGCATAGTGCTTGCAATCTTTTAGAACTTCATGTATCTTTTCTGGGGGTGCGTAATAACGAACCTTTAATACATGACGAATTGTTGTTTAGTTAGGACCATATGACAACTTTAATTTTTCAGTCGTGGTTATTATCAAAATGTCAACTAACGAGCTGATATGGTTCAGGTTTTCATTATGCAGTTTCATTTACCAGTGCTTCTTTTTATGTTCAGGCTATATACAGTACATGTATATAGTTTTGCAAGAAATATCTCAGTTACATCTATATTATTTATAAGTTATAAGGGAGTAATATACAAGAGCATGTTACTGTATGCTGTTACGCGCTCGTTAAAGTTGTCAATATGTAGATAATTAAAATGAGCTCATTAACTGTATTTTCCTTCATCATGCAGGTTTTGATTGATTGACGTTGCACGCATGATGCATTTTTCAAATGCAAGTACAAAATGTTGTGTATATATATTGTAAATCTTTTATATGAACTTGCCGTTTATAGGCGCATATTTCTTAAACCAATAAATCAGACTCCAAGGGCTAATGACGCTTTATTTTCTCATTTGTATAAAGTCCGCAGTTTACAAATGATTACAAATGCAGAATGAAGCTATAAATGCAATTAAGGCCTGACTGTTCTGTTGATGATAGGCTTATAGGCTTATTACAGTGTACTAACCAAGAGTCGCACATTTTCATGTCAGTTGTTCATTCCACTGATTTTCATTTATTTTCAATGTTGTGTTTGGTAATTACAGTAATTTGAATTCAGCTCTTAAAATTGTGTAATTATGGTTTGACGTTCTTCTCCTAGCTCGCCTGCATTAGAATTGCTCTAATTTTAAGCAACGCCATTAACGTAATTCAGCAAGATCATAATGGCCTCGCGAAAGTCATTATAACGGTATTAAGAAAGTTAGAGATGCCTTTATGCCTTCGTTAGCTCGTGATCGCAAAGATACAATATTTTATAGTTTAGACATACCTTTCGTAACTTTCCAAGAAATAAAAATTATTCTTTTAATGATGCAGAAGTACTCTGTGTATATATGCATATTTACCATTCTGCGTTGCGAGCACAATTTTTAAGCCCATAATATCATAAATTATACAGACCGGGTTATTACAAAAGAATTATCGAATTTTAAAAAGATATATGCTGTATATATATTAGAAAGTATCGCAGATACAATAATGAATGACACATGAAGAGAAAGGGAAAATGTCCAAGTTTTTAACCATTACAAATGTTCAATGTGAGATTCTCGTGTCATGCACATGACACACGGTAGTACAACTCGGCCCATATAAAAGCTGAAGTGTGTCCCTATCAATGCATTTCACAGCAGATCGCATACTCGAGCACACAAAACGCTTTCTGCATGCTGCTAAGACGCCATTTTGGATATACTTGGTTCGTGTATACCTGCATGGGTATAAAGGAAAGTTTGCAAGGACGCTTTTTCAACTTGGACTTTTTCCCTTTCTTTTCGTGTGTCATTTAATATCTACAATTTGGATTCTTTAAACCCGATGATAGCGTCGATGTTAACCATGTATACACTGCCGAAGGTTAGATGGAAACCTCTGTTTTATTCATTGGGGCATCTTTTTATTTACAAACAAAAAAAAAACGCAATTCCTGAAGCCCTGTGAATACACCAGAGAACAGCTGTTTAAAGCGTCGATGTTAATTTTGCCACAAGGTTTGAAGACGCACTTACTGTAGCTTAGTAAGCACGTAAGATCTTTTAAGAACAAATGCCTCAATGAGATTATACATTATAACTGCAATTTTCCAAACAAAATATTGGCGACAGTTAATTGCCAGCCTAAACCTTACTCTTTTTTTTAAAAAAATTTGTTCTTGTTTATTATTAAAGAGTTTAGACGTGCACCAAACTGCCATTTTCGACATTTGCTAAGCATACGTGCATGCGTAGCCTTTCATCCAGCGTTAATTGCAAGAAATGTCCTAGATTCCGCAAGAACTTGAAATTCTATTATTGTATAGCACTCGCTGTAGCGCACATTTATGTCATGGCTTACGTTTTAATGTACTTTTATTAATTGCTCGTAAATTCGTGTATACGCTTGCATGAATCCTTTGAAAATTCTCAATTGCATCCTTGCATTAAACGCGTAACGCAAATGAGAAATTCCCGAGGGATTTTTCCTTGCATGACAAAATTTACAATTATGCTTTTATAAATTGAAGATTGGGATGTAAATTTCAAATGAAATTAACCCGACCAAACCAACAAAGCATACAATTGTATAGTATAATATGAAAGTTAAAAAACACTTTTTCTTAAAAGTTACCGAACAAGGTGCACCTATAGGTTCACCCAGGTTCGATTCCCTGGTCGGCTATCCTCAATGCATGGTTTCTCATGGTTTCCCTCAATTCCTCCAGGCGAATTTTGAGATAATTCCTATATTAAATCTGCCTTGACCGTCTTCTTATCTCATCCCAACCTCCTCGTTAGAGTCCAAATAAGGGAAATATGCCTAAAATGTGATTTTGGAGTCCATCATGACCACTGACAAGACTGCTTAGTCTGATTTAATTTGTATAATGACAGCCCCTGCCAAATGGTAGCCTACTTGGTACTGACTGCAGGGTAAACAATTGAAGCTATGGTTTTGTTTTGTTCGAGAATTGTATAGAGAAGTAACATGGTTATGATATACATGCACATGCATGTATATCATAACCATGTTACTGCTTACTGTACAGCAATATTTACCTATTATAATATTAATTCGCTGTTCCAAAACGGTTACATTGTCGGTATAATGTGCAAGTTAGGCAAAACTAATAACAAAAATCCCAATTATAAGCAACAAAATTAATTTGTGAGAAATTCGACGTGCCTTTATATTTGAATGCATCTTTGAAACATTTTAAGATATACATGAACATTTGACAAATGGTTATGTTAAAGTACAATTTGCCAATATGGAAGATCAGGATATAGTAGAAAGTTTTCACATTTTAAACATAAATCTCATGATGCTGATGAGTTCCAATTTTCTAATTGCCTGTATATACTGTAGCTGTATTATTGCATTATCTGATAAGATCACTTGAATCATCATTTAATTATAAGAAGCATCCTTGATTATTACTTTGGATTAGCCGTATTCGATGCTCATTTTAGGTTGTAAACTGTACAAATAGGATTTTTTATTTCATGAAACATTTGGAAAACAACTTGTTTGATCAATAAATTTATTTTATTCCTTGGTGAATTAGGAGTGCGCAGGCGCTATTTAAGCGGGTCGGCCACAAAAACAAAACCGAATTTGTTTATACGGCTTTTTATCAAACTAGAACTTGTTTGAATTTCTTATAAGAGGGAGTTTGTACTTTCAGAAATCGTTTAAATGATTCGTCGGAGCATGCCCGCATGTGATTAACTTTTATTCCAAAATTCTGAATGCATTATCGAGATACGAGTAAGACGATTCAATAGTTGTCAGGAAATGCGCCATACACAATATATTCTATTTTTCTTTTTTTAAAGCATGCATTTGCAGATATTTTTGGTGAGCATACGTGAGCGAAGTATCAGACAAAGTCGTTGTGCACTATTATGCAACAAAGGACTAGATTCAATACTTCAAAGAGGTATCTTGTGTTTTAGTTGAAGAGATTAAACTCTGGCAAAGTTATTGGAAATTTTCATTTTCTCGGATTTCCTTGTATCAAGGCACGTGCATGCATGAAGGAATAAAAAACCGAATATGTATATCGTATATTGCAGCATTTTAAAAAACTTCATTATATCAGCATAAATAATACGGAGGGTTATACTGTAACTGTTGTGGAATTTTAATATAGGGGAATCTTCACTCCATCAACTGTATAGTGTACATGTATATTTATTACCCGCACGTCCCTTTACCTGAACCCATGGCGATAAATATACTGTATACGTATACAATGTAGATTAATTGTATGCAGGTTTATATGCAGTGCTATAGTCATTTTTCTTAGAGGAAAATCGTTTTGTTGAATTCTTGGTTTATTTAAGAGAGATAATTTTAGAGAATGAATTAAGCATGAATTTAGCGTTAATCCATGCAAAATTCTTTATACACTGTTGAAGATTTCGCGATATTTTATATCGGGATTGGTGTAAAGTGTACACTATTATTTGCGGAATTTATATTTTATGAACGACCTTTATGCATTTTGTGTATAATTACTAACATAGAAGATCGTCATCCTTTACCATCTGAAAATATATTCCCATTTTCATCAGGAAATATAATTTAATTGTGATGCTTGGGTACATCATGACAAGACTGTTTAATCTGACTAAACAAAAGAATTGAATGGAGAATCCTTTAGCCATGGCAACCATATGGTAATTTCATTCATCGAAATTGTTTAAAAAATTATAATTTTAATATGTAATGACCATTATCTTTCAATATTGCCCATCGCACGTGGGCCCTATAATTAAAGTGTTTTGCGTGATAATGTTGTTGCTGTTTAATTGTACTTGAGGAATGTACGCATTGGTTTGTTCCGACCTAAGCATGTTGTTTGCGCGTTCCAAAGCCAATTATTCAAAAGAGAGAAGCTTAGGGTTATGTGCACCCAAAGGTCGTATTCCGTCCAACGCAAGAACCGTAAACAAAGGATGCCCCAATTAGACAATAAAGGGCCTAGTGCAGACAAAAGCTTAGACTATAATTATTCGTATACAGCATTCGCCACTCGCCCAAATTGCAATCATGCTGATGCATACATATTACTTTATTTGAACCCACACAGCAGTTTACGTTAAGATTATGGCCTAGGTCTAAGGCATCGAGCCTGTGACACAATTCAGTGTCTATAATCATCATCACGCTTATCTTTCTGGCAATGTTCCCTTCAGTTGCGTGTATATCACCAATCTTGTGTATCATTACGACTGCATTGTTCGTAAACCTGGCCACCAGAATTGGACCTTAAAAATCCACACGAAAACTTAAAATGTGTGCACTTTTTCATTAGAAATGTATCATGCAATTTTTCTGCTGAATATGTTCTGCAATATTTGTTCGCGCGTAATACTTGTACAATGCAGCAAGTACCGGTATCACATACATTTCGTAAACATACTGTATATTCGCCGTGCTGAATTCTATAGTTTCTAGTTTGTTAGTTGAATAACTGCGGGAAAACATCACAATTTTTCATCAGAAAAGCATCATGTAATATTACTGCTGAATATGTTCTGCAATATTCGATCGTACCATTTATTTGTACCATTATACTGTATTTCAAATATTACTATTTCCATAAATATAAATAGGCTAATTGCAGTTTCGTATGCTCCTCCATCCGAAAAATCTATAGACTGATTTAGATCTACAAATTTATACAGTTTAAATATACACTCTTTATACATTTTGGGTGACCAAAGTTTTTCCAACTATACCTGTAGTGTACATGTATCTGAATATTTTTTCAACTTTATATTCGTATAAAATATGGCACTGTCTAGACTAGTCTAAAGAGACGCAGACATAATACCAATGTATTTTCTATCCGTACGAAATCCTGCAACGTTATATCAAAGCAATTTCTAAACAATCCATTTCTCGGAAATTCTCCGGTGAAATTATAAACATATAATAAACTAAAGGCTCAACCTACATGTGTATATATATATATACACACACGATATGATATGCAAAATGGTATGGCGCCATAATGACTAAACTGGAAATGCCTTATCTTGACGTAGATGGAAAACGTAAATGTATAGATAAAGTTCCGTACGTCTGGCGGCGCGTGCGCATTAAGCATTTCTTTCTCTACACTATTTAATAAAGATATATGTAAACACATGTATATAAATATATTTTACATGTAGCATATAAAAGTATTCAGCAATTCAACATGTTTTGATATGTAACAAACATGGTTTTTACACGTAAAATACTTGGGATATACTGCATCTATGTAAAACAAATGTACGCTATATGTAAAAAACACGTTTGATACATCTAAAATACATGCATGCACATGTAAACGCATGTTTTACTTACCATATCACAAGTATTTTGATTTATATTTACATGTAGACCTATAGTACCATGTACTTGTACCATATACATACGAATATATAAACAGTATATTTATTAATTAGCTTTAGAGCAAGACATGCTAAGTGCGCATGCGCTACCAAACTGAACTTTATCTACATTTACATTTACGTTTTCCATCCACGTCAAGTTACGGCATTTCCTGAGTACGGCTATAATTATTAAGTCTGCTTTACTTTTATATTATTTCGTATATATTGCAGGCGTTCGCAATTTGAGGTCGGATGTGCATGTGTTTTACATACCAGAAACTATATATTGTATGGTGTATATATGGGAAGCTTTACTTTGGAAAGTGTCGCTTTAAAAATGCGATTATGTCCCCAAGCTTACACTAGTTTCTTCAGACCATATTCGGAGCATATGACACGTAATCTTCGTAAGTCCAAATGAACATTGAGATAATAATTTGCTGGAAATGAAGACGAATGAGCCTTTTAGTTGTGGCGGAGGAAATGCATGATGTTGAGTTATGATATTCCATCATAGTACTTGTGTATGGTATCTCGTAGCAGTTTTTATGCCGAAAAATTTATTTTGTGACATTGCAAAACGCATGCTGAAATATCTTATCGTGCGTGAAGTTTGTCCATGAAAGGACATTTCTCAAACAGAACTCGCAAGAAGAGAAGAAATCATAAAAGACATGTTTCCTACACAAATGAAGACAGATTCGTTATACAATATACAGTATAGCTCCTTTCCTTTTCAGGAAGGATGAAAACTTCCAGATTTATTTCCCCTTTCTTGCACGTGTGATATTCGGGGCCCGTGATGTGCACGTTTGCCCCAAAGTTACAAGGTATTTCACTTTCATAGAATTTTCCTTTTTTTTAAAAAAAATAATTAAGTAAACTTTTCAAGAATCCAAAATTGAAAGCGCGAATATCATCAAAAAAGGTTTTGTTATCAAGAGACGCATGCAGACGATTTTGCGAGATTTTAAACCTATGTAAAACTGTTATAAGGACGGGCGAAGCATACTGCAATTAAGTAAATACATGTACATGTAAATCCTGGGGGAACTTTGAAATTTAATTAGATTATGGAATTAAATTACAGTATATAGTTAGTTATTAGTTACCGGTGTAGTTTGTTTTATAACGACGAGATAAAAGCTAAAAAGAATTTGAACATGTATGCTTAATTTATTTTTGATTAGAATTTCATTTACCTGTAGGATTTTAAGTGGATTTCATTACTGCGACAGTATTTACCAGAGCATGCAGAGCTACCTTCGCCATTTAATCAATATATAGGCATTTCCTTATCGAAACGCGCATAATTGAAGGACATAATAAATTATTGAGTACCAATATTGAAATGCACCCGTAATCTGCGTCTGCCTAAGGTAATCTTTTCTTTGACTATCCCCTGAATTGAAGCTATATAGATGTATTTTAGCTGGATAAAGTCTCGAACAAACATTCCGGTGTTTGTTTTGGCTCTCCTTTTTTTATTTTTTTTGCGGGAAATCATAAATAATTGAAATGGCCTAGTTTTATTTCCCGCAGTAAAGCTACTTGTATAGCAACTTGCGCCTGTTTGCCTCTTGTTGCGCGCCTATATAGCATGTTTTTATACCTAAAAGTAAGTCAGCGCGCGTTGGTTGTATTCATTCGGAAACTGTCCAAGACGTGGCTTAGGTTTCTAGAATCCATCAATCCAATTACCTCTTTCGAAGATCTAGTTGGATCTAAACTCTTGAGTTATGAACCTACCGAAGAATTGTTTTCAAGGCATTCGCCGAGAAAATGTATTATTTTATGGCTGTTCTAAAAAAACTATATATAAGGTGAACGTTCTCGCGTTGGTCGTAGAAAACGCTGATAATTGTACACGACAGGCTGAAATTGAATTTTATAACGGTGCTGATGGATCTGCTTTACTTAATCGACAACCATCCCTTGGCTCCTATATTCAGCCGCATTTAGGGTTACTACCTCAATTTGGGAGATTTTTTTGGGAGCTTTCTCGTTTCTTTTGAAAAGCTAGCCACCGACGAATCTTCTATGATATTGGTGTAATCGAAAACTTTTCCATAAATCTTTTGAGCAGACGAGATCTCCAGCACGCACGTAGAAACCCACTTGGTCTCCTTTGCCCCCTTTTATCCATTCAAGTGTATATTGGGTCCACTTGAAATTGTGATTTGTTTGGCTGAATAGACTATATATAGCGTACATGGAATGATATGCGGGGCCCAGTACACATGTCATCTTTTATGGAAAGCAATTCTGACCGGAATATTGTTCTGGTAGATATTGAAAAATATTGGACTTCATCTGCACTCTCACTTCAATGCCGACCTATTTTGCGCTATTGATGGTGCGCAGCTATTTAGAAGAAACGCCGTTGGCGTTAAATATCTCGGTTATTATTTACATATTTAACGAATTCGATAGAATTAAAATTCAAAACGATGGAACTTTACAAAGCAATCAGCGATATTCCAAAACCAATTTTTTTTTATCTCGCTTTATATTTTATGTTTGGATAGTGTAATGGGGTCAGAATTCAGGAGGCAATTCAGGGGCAATTCAGGAATTCGCACTACTTCAGTGGTGGCTTCATCTGCTTAAAATATCTTGATTTGTAACGTCGAAATAAGACATTACACGATTGGCTTAGCTTGATACATTATTCATGAGTTATTCTACAAAATGTATTTTTAAAATAGAAAAACCGATTGATTGGAGAAATCCACATAAGTCGCTATTCATTTTCTGAAATATTAGAAAACATATTTCCTAACGTCAACAAAAATATCCAATAGCCTATCTAATTATTTTCTCTTGCTCTTTGACATGAATTTTTTCTTTGCTCCATGGATGGAAATGATTAAAACTGACAATTGTATAGAATTGCTATTTATAGCAAAGCTCAAAGAGGGGAAATTACTATAGGATTTCTATTATATGCGAGCCTGATATTAATGAACCGGGCACAGTATAGTATAAAGAAAAATCATGATATGTACACGGGAAAACTGTATTTGTATTAAACATTCTAATGCAGATGAAAACTATCTAAATATGCGTTAAAAACTGGTTTAAGCTGTGTCAGTTAATACGAGAAACACTACTGGTAATTGTACTGTAATGAAATTCTAGGGAGTTAAGAGATGGGTTAATAATTCTGCCCACTGAATCGAATATACGCTCGTAGCTATTGTAATTAGCGAATTTTTATTGTGAATGAACTTTTTTATGAATATAGCTTTGCTATTAGTTAGTGTAAGTTGAGAAGTTGATTTCATTTGTTGGTAAAGGCATAGTATATGCGTAAATGCGATGCAAGCTAAATTTCCCCCAAACCTACCGTAAACGGTAGAACACTTTGAGTGATAGCATAACTAATACAGTATACATACATTCTAAGAAATTTGAGGTTCATTCCAGGTTCTTCGGAAAACTCCGCACATTTTTGTTCATAAAGATGCTTCGAAGCACCTAAACTAAAAATGGCGACCAAATCAGTATTACTGGCCTTCAAGAAAGGTTCCATAGTTTTACAGGTTTTTGGAGGAACCTCTTCAGAAATGTCGCACCACGTGAAAGCTGCATTCCAAATCCAGAAACTTTCAATGCTGTGCGCAGTTTTTTTATGTTAAAACTGTTGGCTCGAGGAAATCGGATTTCGAAAATTCAGTTAACTCCATTACAATGTTTTCGTTGTGAAAACATATTGCTATTCGGTTAAAGTTGCTATCGTCCTGAAAATGTATAATCCTGTTTAGATATACATGTACAACTTCTATGTGCAATAAAAACTGAATTGTTTGGCACAGTAATTTAAGCGTTTTACGTTAGGTTAGATCAAGATATTGTACCCAATATTTCAATTTTTACTATAAGCCACAGCAGTTGTACATCTAAATACATGTAGCACTAGATTTTCGGGATGAAAACACATGCAACCACGTGGATATTCATGTTATTTAACTACCGAGACTTTTCTTACATTTGGATGTTTATTTACAAAATGTGAACGCTTTAGTTCAAATTACTGCATGGGTTATAGCAGCTATTCAGTCTAAGATCACTTAGTATTCACATTGAAAACATAGTAATTACATAAAGTATATATACGAGCTTGTACCTCGGAATGGAAGATACTGATAAGAATTTCGTGAACTTAAATATTCCAAAAAGAATTGCATTTCAAAATCATCCTTATTTTGAACCCTTTCAATTTATAAAAAACCTTTTACATTTAAAACGAACCTTTATAAGAGTTGAGTGTATTAAACCTTGTTTGTGTATTTACACGAAAAAAGTTTACATTTCGAAGTACCTAAAAAGGTTCTCTAGGTGTGGCAAAGGAAAAAACCTCAAAAGTTTCTATTTGGAATACCTTGAATGATTGACATGGACAAAAGCGTCGAAAGACTATTCTGATATTAAGCTACTTAAGCTTAATATTAAACTAATTAAGGTACATGTATCTGTAAACCGAAAAATTATCAGTTTGTTTGCATACAACTTTGGTTTTTGAAATCGTTCTTGTAAAAATCTTATGTCTATTAGATCCATTTTTTTTATTTCATATTGCCTTTAAAATTTTAAAAATTCAACATATATATGTTAAGACTATACTGTATATGTTAAAATTCGGCATGCGTTAAGACTTCGGAATTCTCCGGAACGCCTTTTCGGGTTAGTTTTTAAAGGTTTTTTTCTCGGGTATATAATTTACACATAATTACATTACAGGTAACATTTGAGACGAGACCTTAGTGAGGGTGTGCGAATTGAAAGCCCTAGAATCATATAAAACAGGAAGTGGCCACAGATCAATGCTGCTCACGAACCTTGTTGACCGATTACAGTATATTTAGAAAGCCACAACGGTATCCTCGCGCATTTATGACTCGGAAAGCAATTTAGATAACTATAAACAAGCATAAGTGAGACTTATTTTTGAAATAACTAAGCCATTTTCGTTTCAGCTAGCGAATTCTCGTTCATGAATTATGGCACGACCATAACTTCATGGAGCATAAGTTTTGCATTAAAGTTTGTGCCGCACGACGAAATTCCTAACCCTTCGATGGCAAACATCGGTAAATGGTCGTGGCTATTAACAATCCACGTGAATATAAATGCTTGAATTTCGTTCGCGGCTTACATTTATTGAATAACGTCGGCGGATTGAAACCAACTGGAACACATTTGGTTGAGTGGGTACAGAATTTTGAGAAAACGGTCTTATGGGATTTGCTACGCTTTATTTGATTTATATCTTCACTTAGTATTTAACGTGGTGGGGAACATCCGTGCATATACACTGGCTTTAGACTCTTGAAAGGGACCCGGAGTTGGTGCCGGCATTTTTATCATTTTCAAAGGCCTTATTTGCTATACGGCACCTTTGGGCGTCTACCACTCGCACCTTAATACGAAACGTGTAAATACATATGTATATATGCGTTTACGAACAATACCTTTTGACGATATCCGTCATTACGTCGCCTGGCAACGCACATTTTTTAAAGTTATGAAAGAAATTCCGCACGAATTGAACACGAATATCGTAATGGGTATTAAATCGAAGGATGGGGAAAAAAAATCATCAAATCGAAGAAACTTTTAGCGTATATAGGAAAGGAACGTGGATTAAGGAACTGTTGATGGAGTGTTCAAATAGGTTTTTTATTGAAGATGGGGAAAGTACACGTGAGGAGATTACAGTTGGAAAAAGGGTGATTGAGGAATATGCAGGGAAGCTCTGGAAAATCATGGGAGGCATAATCATAGATAAGAGCGACGGGTATACCCCTTTGCACCCCTAAAATACTCGCGTGTAATGCATTTACTTTACTTATCACTCGAACGATGTTTAAAATATAGACGCTATTACTTTGGACGAGTCTCGTAAGAGGAACCTCGGATGGAAAATTTTCGTCGGAAAGATCATGATTTTGCACATTTTCATCCTTTTTCCATCCCATCCAATGCTTTAATGGATTCTTTAAAAATCGCACTTATTGTACCGAGATATAAAATGTTCCGCAAACTATACCTGACATTTTCATTGCCAAAGTTTCAAATCAAATACAGCTTTCATTGTGCAAAGAGATAAGCGAGGGCAGCAGCCATTGAAAAAGTTTTTATATATTTCAATTTCGAAAGCAGGAAAGTCTCCTTATCTTTTTTTTTCTTACAATGGAAGTAAAATTGAATATCTCCGGAGAGAAAAAAGTGGATCTATACTTTAGTCGACTTCTGGGAATAGAAGTTTTAGCATTCGTCATAATGGATCTTGATTGTATCTATATGTGTCTCGCATCTTCGTCGGTCTCGGTTAGATTTTCAGAATACTTATCAATATAAAATATTTAAGATGGGAATATTTACTTAGAATTACTAACGTCAGGATTAGTGATATCAACGAAATTGTAAAACACTTTGTATGTACATGTATATATATAGGCCTATATATATATCTTGCATTTGTATTTACAGTATCCAACGAAAAAAAAGTATATCTTTAATATAGTAAGAGATACGGTGATAATTCTTTCAGATATCCTTAAAGTCTACCACGGGCTATCCGGAAACCAAATTCTCTGTGACCTTGAATGCTGCGTTCAAGGTCATCCATTTTCCGATTCTGACTTTTTTACAGATATCTCAGAAACCGCTGCAGATAGGATCATAGTGTAAATTAGAAAGTTGTAGGGCGATGCCTAATTAATGTAAAAATTCTGGTTTTATACTGTATTTAAAAAAAAGCGAGATGGATTTTTCTCTCCTCAGATGGATCCTACAATGTGCAGGCTGAATCTGCATGACGCAATAGCTTTGTAGATTGCAAAAAAATTCTACTTTAGACCTGCTACTATTGTGGAACATAACCATGTTTTAAGATAACCACACTGGCAGATAATGATCATTTCGAAAGTGCCCTGACAACACGCATAGAAACCAAAAAATAATTTATTTATGACAATATCGTGTTGCATGATTCTAGTAAGTGTGATCTATCAATTGTTTACAATTTTCTCGTTCGACAAAGCTATATGGTGTTATGCATATTCAGCTTGCACATTGTATGGTCACTCGCGGAGAAAGAAATTCCATCATGCTTTGGTTTGTTTTGAAAACAATTAAACCGACATTATACACTAATTATAAGCATTGCCCTACAACTTTCTAATTTACACTAAGATCACATCTGCAGCGGTTTCTGAGATATCTACAAAAAACGTGGAATAAGAAAGAATTATCACCGTATCTCTTGCCATATTTACGGTAATATATGATTTTGTTTTGTGGGATACTGACTTTACAAATCACCATGTATAAAGAAGAGCTGCATGGGGACCACGCTTTCGTTTTGTACGTGATGACGCAAAACGTGTACAAAACGAGAAGAAAAAAAAATATAGGGCCGCGGTTTTCGTTTTTTAAGTTAATACAAAAATGTTTACAGTATAAATGAATATTTTTAACATTCTAGACTAAACATTAAATAAAAACTTTTTACATAAATGTATTAATTATCGCGATGATCTTCAACCCCTCTACATTTTGCTTTTCTTCGAATCGAATGAGACACGATAAATTATTTACAGAATTTTAAAACAGGCTACAGTGTACTCCTTTTTAACATTCGGTTTCATTTCGGAATTTTTTCCCCTTTTATCTAACTTTGAGCGCCTGTTTTTGTTTTTCGTGATGCCAGCATATGCAATATAGCTACCGTATATGTCATGAACGTTTAAAAATTAATGGACTCGGCAACCGAAATTTAAAAATTTAAAGGTGCACTCTCCCTCCCGAGTGCTAATGCACGGCAACTATCATGTTTCTTCGAAGGCTTGAGGTTACGGGAATGTTAGAGGTCACTCGATTTTAGCATGATATGCAAAGCGCGCCTTGTTGCCTTAGTTGATTGGACGATGCATCGCGTAGCTCCACCTAGGGGGATCCGGTAGCAATATCAATAAAGGAGTGGACCTAGCTGCGGGAAAGGAAATTCTAGCGAGAATCCTTAGAAATATAACCGTCGTATTTTATAGCTGCCATGATTTTGGCTCACTACCCCCTAGAGATATGGCATTAATTCAACGACCACCACCGGTTTGCAGGCAATAATCGATCAAATTTCATCGATTTATTCGCCTATCGTCGCCTTGTCTTTTAGGTTCTTCTCCTGCTGAGGTCGAGTGCATAAAACATACCAAATAAAAACGCGACCTCACGAGTAGCAATCTATGTAAACAGTTTAAAAGGCAAATAACTTGAGATTCCCGAGTGGATATGGGATAAAATGGGGGTTTCCTACCCTTTTGTACAACGGTAAGACTCGTGCTGTTAACAATGCTGTGACTGCATGGAACCCTGTCTCTCGTAAAGGCGATTCAAAATGGAAGATTTAATAGCAGAAATAATGTTCCTGGAACGTTTTCAAATTTGGTTTTATCCGTTACTCTCATTTGAATAACTTCATGAAACATATATATATTATGCACATCTTAAAAACACAAATTTCCATGTCAATTGCATTTTACATTTTGCGCGCAACTAAGTGAACTTACGCCATTAGAATGTACAGTGCACATGTTCAATATTTTAATTTAACTTACGCATTCTTTGTATAAGTGACCACCTGTGTACAGTGCAACATATTTTTTGGTGGTCACTCTTAACAGCTAGTTTTACTGTACATGTTGTTGCTTACGGCATGTTTGGACAAAGAATGGCATAACAGTATATATAGTTACATCGCCGTTATCCAGATTTTAATGGATAATTTAATTTCATGGCTTCATCCTTTTCTTTTAGTTGTTGCTTACAATCACGAATGAGCAAGGCTAATTCTACACAGATGGTTTTGCTGTTGCTTAATTATTTTTCACTCGGGTTTCATTCGTCTTACGAAAAATGAAGTAAATGTTTTTTTTACGAGCACAACTCTTAGATGCATGGATAGTATAAATGCATGTACATACATGTATATACGTGTATACGTACAGTGTAGGTAGACTTAGCTAACGATCAGATGTTATTAAAAGAAAATAATATACCGCATCTTTCCTGCAGGTCATCGCTTTTTTTTCTCTCATCTGGATTACAAGAACGTATACGGATGGTCTATGGTGCGGTTATATTTGATCAAAAGAATAGCTTTCCGTCTAGATTAATCAGTGACACTGAAAATGCATTATGTGCTTTCAATTCCTGATGTTTCAGGTTATCCGATGACAATCTTGACTATCGCTAAACAATTCACGTCGCTACTGTTTTGTGCTCGCGAACAAGACGACCCATTTACCATCCAGAGCTTTGGTGGGTTTTCCAATAAAGTTTTGCAGTCGTTGCCGAAACAATTACGGAGAAACCTTCCATCTTTAAGTATTTCCATTATCTTGCCGTTTCGAACGTTGGCGGTTAAAATGTGCATGTCCTTGGTAAATAGCAAAACCGCAATTTACACTTTGTCCAATAGTTTTGGTGGCAAAAATTGCCTGAATGCATCGCCACAGTTACGGTATAGTTGTAAGTGTATGCTGTTAATTAAATTTAAAATAAAATATTACATTTATTGTATAGCTAGTATAAGCTTACACGTTAATGTCAAATGTATTTATACATACCGTGTAAATTTTTTCTAATGTTGCTTAACTTTTTCAAAACTTTGAATAATATCTAGGGGCCATTCAAAAAGGACGTCCGCAAGATTATTCCAAAAATGGACCCCCACCTACCCCCTGTCCGCACTGTGTCCGGTAAACCACTGACCCCCCCTCCCCCCCTCCTTGGGATGTCCGAAAAAGTTTAGAAATTTTTTGCAAACATACAAGTCCAGTAATCAAATCAGTTTTATTATTCACAATCAGAAAAATGTATTTATACACCCAGATGAGAAATTTCAAATTTAGATGTCAACCATTCTGATAAGTTTTGTATAATTAAAATTTCGGCCGATTCACCATTAACAGCATTATCTATTATTTTCTTAGTTTCGATAATTTCCTCTGTTTCTATAATTTTATGCTGCATAGTTTGTATTTGGTATTGGTGATCATCCTGTAAATGTTTATGCTTTTTATGAATTTTCTTATG